>JAPPVO010000003.1:20910501-21218252 GCA_030407325.1 Camellia japonica
TGGAAGACATACATCACACTCACTCACACTTATTACAGTTTTGCCCTCGCACAGAGGGTCCGAATAAATAATAATACAGTCCGAATAAAAGAATAATACAGTCCGAATAATATACATATTTCTAATTAATTATTACAAAATTCTGAATATTAAAATTAAAGCAAATAACTAAAAGAAATGGGGCCTCAGCCCTGCCTCGGGATGTGCGAGTGATGCGTGCTCGATCCGTCTTGCCCGGAAAACCCGTGCCATGGCACTGTTGCTTCTGCTTTTGCTGCCCTGCCCCTCCAAAAATTCCCAAAGTTCCATAGTACCTTCCTTGCAGGCCATTGAATGTCATCGGCTGGAGAGAGAGTTCACCGGCTGTCTACAAATTCCACCGGCCACTTACATGGTTTATCGGCCCAAAAATAGTGCCGGTCGGCACTATTTACTGCCGGCCGGCAGAAAGTCCCTGCAGCAGACAGATGACAGCAAGCAGCAAGACAGCAATGCATGGCATGGGTTTTGGGGGACATGTAAGCATGGTCATTGCCTCCTATCATGCTTGGGACTCAAGGAGGTTGACCCTTGGTTCTAGGGCCATCAATGATGCATTTGATGCATGATAGCCTAAGGACCAAGGTTGCATGTTTTAATTGAAATGCATGCAACACAAAAGATGAAGACTAAGTCCCTATCATGTGGAGGTCAAGGGCCTTAGTGACATGGGAGTTGAGGTGTGTTTAGTCACTTGGAGTACAAACACCCCTCAACTTCCATACTTGGTTTGACACCCCAAACCAAGTGATGAAATGCAACTATGCAAAACATGCAAACATGCAAACATGCAAACTAGGATGTTAGCAAATTAAGTACCACACAACTAACACATTAATCATGCAAAATGTTAGAATGTAAAAGAGGCTAGTGGTGATACAAAAATGAGCTAAGTATGCAATGGGATCAACCAAGTATGCAACTAGCATGTGATGAGCATATAATGATGGTCTTAACCACCATGGGGGAGGCCTCAAACCCCCCCAAAACAGTGGCAAAGTGTACCCCAAAACATAGATAAAATGCTATGCAAGCATGCTAGTCAATGGACCTAAGTCTAAGGCACCAAAGAGAATAACTTGACACCACTTACACAACCACTCATGGCATGCATCTAACAACCAAAAACAGGCTTTTAGCATGTGAAATGACACCCAAACCCCATATAGGGCAGCCCCAAAAATGCATCAAACATAGAAGCATGCACAATGCTTATTCCTAGACATACTAGAGCACACCCTTATGGCATGAAATAGGCTACACATGCATATATACAAGCATGATTTATGGACTGAAAAAATGTCCCTAGATGATGCCAATCATGGGATCAAGACAAGTTAAGCATGCTAGGAAGCCAAAACATACAAGGCTTACAAGCCTAAAGTACAAAACAACCATGTGAAGCACACCAAATGGGACTAAAACAGTGGCTCACAGCCCTCTAACATGGCAAAATAATGCTAGCATCTCCATGAAACTAAGCTAAAAACATGCTAAAATCAAGGTCTCAAAGTATGGCATGCTTTTAAGCATAAGAAGGCATTTCAAAGCAAGTATGAGAGACGATTTAGAGAGTGACAAATCCGACCAAAAACAGAATTTAGACATGCTCCAAAACACTCAAAAAACTCTTAAATGAAGCCAAACAAGACTATGCATACATGCTATTCTTTGAACCCAAAACAAAGGCAAACAAGACCAAGGGAAGAGGGGTGTCTCTCCCTTAAATGAGGCTCGAAAATAACATCCTCACCACTGAAAACCCACTGGTTTTCAGTGGTGAGAAGGCCAAAGGACACCAAGCAAACAAGGCCTCCAAGAAAAGGCACAAAAGGACCAAAACAAAGCCTAAAAGAGTGAGGCTTCACTCAAATAGACAAATGAACCTTAAAGAATGTTCTTGGGCTAGTAAAAACAAGACTTTTTTATCTTAAACACAAACTCAAAAACACAAAGCAAAGAGGTAAAAAAAGGTTGCAAGAATGGGGAATATAAAGTGATGTTCTTACCCTTGAAGATCCCTTGAAGATCAAATGGTGCAGCCCCTCCCTAGTGCTCAAAAACCAGTCCAAAACCAACACAAATAACCTTCCAAGCCTCTCAAACTCAAGCTAAGGTGTAATGGTGTGTGTAAAGGAGCAAAACTAGGACAAAATCACACTTTTTGGCCTTAGATCACACACACAAAGGGAGGGAGATCTTGATATAGATATATGACAGAGGTATATGTATATAAGCTCTGGTTTTGACTCTCAAGAAGCTAACCCTAAACCAAGAGGAGAAGCTCCCCTCTTATAGGCATTTGCAAAGCTTGTCAAACAAGCTTGGAAGGAGTGCATCCCCTCCATACACGTGTATGGAGGGGAGAAAAAGCTACAAAGTTGTCTGAAAATATCTCAGAAAGCAAGTGCACAGTAGTCGGCAGGGCAAAATGGTCATTTTGACAAAATTAGTGCCGACCGGCACAATATAGTGCCGTGGCAACTCCAGCCAGCCGGTGGCCTCTAGCCCCAGCCGGTGGTGTGTAGGGATGCCTCACAAAGCATTCCCTGCCCTCCCAAGGCAAAACACAAGTGTTTGGTGCAAAACCAAACACAAACGGTCGGGTCCGGAGGTCCTGAGGCACGGCGCGCGCAGCCGAGAACTCCGGGAACTCCAAACGAACACAAACATGGATAATCACCGAGTGTTCCAACGGTGACGTCCAAGTCTTGAGGACGGTCAAAAATGGGGTGTCTACAACTGTGTTCGCCCGGTCGGCGAAGATGGTCGTCCCAAATAGGAACATGAGGAAGCCGCGGGCATATCTCTCCACGGCCTCTGGGGTCATCGGAGCTGCATCAACGAGGAAGGGCTGGACCCGGAACTGCACCTCGAACCAGGAGTACCGGACGAAGCCGGGACGCGCGAGAGGCGGTGCCGCGCCAAGCAAGTAGACCTGAGCCGCGGTCCACTCATCCATATCAATGTCAAAGGGGATCGGATCACCCCTACCCCGATGCCGGTGAGCATCGAGAAATCGTAAGGGGTCATCGTCATGTCCCCGGTCGCAGACAGGTGAAATGAATCGGTGGTGTCCCACCACCTCTCCACCAGGGCGGCAAGAAGAGGTCTGCATGTCGTGAGCCGGGAGAGTCCCCTGCAAAAGGCACCAAAGCCAGCCTGGTCTACGATGCGGCGAACTGCGTCGGGAAGCTCGGCGTACCACACGCGAGCGACAGTGTTCCCATACCCGCGGATGGTATGGGAATCTCCCTGTTTTCAAACAAATTGTTATGAAGCAATATAAAATGTACAGTTTTGAAGAAACAGTCAAAATCAGTACAAATTTGGCATGCGTACAAGTTTATCAGATTCAAACAGATACCGGGTGCCGGTGTGCTTACAGTGAACTACAACGTGTGATGTGTCAACGTGTTTGAGTGGTTCAGTACAAATTTGGCATGCGTGCAAGTTTATCAGATTCAAACAGATACCGGGTGTCGGTGTATTTACGGTGAACTACAACATATGATGCGCCAGTGTGTTTAGTGGCTCGGTGCAAATGTGGCATGCGTGCAAGTTTTTCAGATTCAGACAGGTATCGGGCGATGGTGTTTGCAGTGAAATACGGTGTGTGCCGTGGTTTGAGTGGTTCAAGGCTAGTGCAGTGTGTGCACGTGTGAACAGATAATCAGTTGCAAACGCGTTTGTAATCAAGCTACAATATACAGTGTATCAGTGTATTGATTAGCAGTTAAAGACTGTAATCAGTTATGGCAATTGGCAGTTTAAAACATTCTACATTGCAGAAAGTAAAGCAGAGAAAGAAAGTTACCTCAGAAGCGCCGGAGGATAGGTGGGAGGCAGGCTCGCGTAGCAAGAGCTCAGGATCCAACGCCATGTCGAAGCTCCTGAACTGGCGTAGTCCGTCGGGTGGCAGAACGTGAATCGCCGGCCGGTAGGTCGCCGGGTCGAATGGGTGCTCGCTTAACGGGAGGAGCTCAACCTCGGGATCCATCTCGTGATCTGAGGGAGTCCCACCGCGCGGAATGTCGTCGGCCATGTCAAGAGAGATGAGAAAATGGTCGAGGAATGGAAATCGGGTCGGAATATGAAGAGTCAACCGAAAAGTCAACCCCCGGAGGGTGGAAAATGGCCGGAAAGGTCGGGATGGGAAAAAGGTATGGAAATGAAGAGAAATCGAAGGGAACAAGTCCCAAGAAGGTGGAAATAGCAAAAAGAGCGTCGAAACGAAGTTTCAATCGGTGGAAAATGTCCGAAACGCGAAGGAAATCGCGAATCCGGCGACGAAACGGGCGTAAAACGCGAAGAAAACGAGGGATCGAGGAGAGAAAAAGGCTCTAGAGAGAGAGGGAAGTGATTTTCGGCGGAGGGGAAATAAGAAAATAGGGTTTAGAAACCCTATTTTAAAACACCCGAAGCGAAAAGTCGAATCTGCCCCGACTCAGCAACTTTTTGCCGGTCGGCAATATTTTGTGCCGGCCGGCATAATATCGTGCCGATGGAATTCTTTTGTAGCCGGTGGACAGCCGGTGGCCTCCTAGCCCGGCCGGTGGTGTTCCCACAGCCTTGTTTAGGCAATATAAGTAGTGTTTGGCCTTCACAGCTTGAGAAAGTGCAAGAAAGTGTATCTCCGACGCTCAACCGGCCTCCGTTTTGACCTCGGACCATGTCTTCTGTGCGTGGCATTCAAATTCATGCAATGTTGTATCCTTTTGTATCCTTTTGTCTTTCACAAGATTCAAAAGTTGCCCCGTGTGCGTTGCACGCGTTCATCGCACTACTTTGGTGCATTACATCGCGCCGTCATGCACTTCACAATCGCATTGTTATGCACGTACTACACGCGTTGTAACACGCACCCCGTGCATTGTCATGCACATCTCGTATGCCTTAACATTGCATTTTCAAATACATGCATTGCCTCGCACATCATTCGTGTTGTCGTTGCTTTGCACATCATTTGTGTTGTCGTGCATCTCCTTGTTTTGCATTATCATGCATTTCAAACAAAAAACGTGCATTGTCGCGCACTCGAGTTCACTTGCATTGTTTTGTATTTCGTGAGGCATGCGTGTCTCACTTACATTTTCCATTCCGTGTGGCACGTGTGTCACACTTGCATTGTTTTGTATTTCGTGAGGCATGCGTGTCTCACTTACATTTTCCATTCCGAGTGGCACGTGTGTCACACTTGCATTGTTTTGTATTTCGTGAGGCATGCGTGTCTCACTTACATTTTCCATTCCGTGTGGCACGTGTGTCACACTTGCATTGTTTTGTATTTCGTGAGGCAAGCGTGTCTCACTTACACTTTCCATTCCGTGTGGCACGCGTGTCACACTTGCATCATTTTACATTCCATGTGGCGCGCGTACCTCACTTGCATGATTTTACATCTTCATGCTTTGATGGTCTGGCGAGACCTTAAACACGCACGGTCTAGGAGACCTTAAATCCTTGGAAGGTGCCAGACCTTCAGTGCATTGGTGTACACGGCTCACTTGCATTGTCATGCATTTATTACGAGCATTGTCGTGCATTTCAAGAGATGTGCGTTGTCACGCACTTTAGTTCATTCGCATTGTCATGCATCTTTCGATCTACATTTCAGTTCAAATCTTGGGGTACGCGTGCCTCAAATCCTTGAGGCATGCGTGTCTCATTTGCATTTCGTTTTCCCTTCCTTGAGGCATGCGTGTCTCATTTACATATCATTTTCCATTCCTTCATGACATGCGTGTCTCGCTTGTATTATACATCGCATTGTTTTGTTCGCCATGGTCTGGCGAGACCTTAAACACGCACGGTCTAGGAGACCTTAAATCCTCGGGAGGTGCAAGACCTTCGGTGCATTAAGGTGCACACCTCATTTCATTTGGCATGCATCTCAAAAGCCGCGCGTTGGCGCGCATTTCAAAACGTCATGCATCATCTGCATTCAACAAAAACAAAAAAAACATACATTGTCTTGCATATTTCAAAACATCATGCATCATTCGCATTTCAAAAAAGAAAACATGCATTGCATCCCGGTCTAGGAGACCTTAAATCCTCTGAAGGTGCAATTCCTTTGGTGTTTGTCGTGCCCGAACGACTTTCGGCGGTCTGGTAAAGCCACCAGCCTGCGTTTGCGATGAGTTCCTAGGGGACCAATGGGGACGGTGAAAACTAGAGTTTGAACGGCTCATGCCTAGAACGCAAAGGTTCGGGATTTCTGAGACTAAAGTTTGGTTTAAATACCCAGAGGGTGTACCCTCGGCTTGAAATCTGTATGGAAGCCCCATAGGTTGAGGCGGCGTGTCTACGCCTCAGTTCTGGATACTGAACCAACCTAGTATATCGCCTTGTTGGGAGAATAGGGAAAACTGCAATCGCAGCCATTGCATCATACTGTAATGTCATGCATCATTGTAGATATTGCATATGTCATGCATCATTGTAAATATTGCATTGCCATGCATCATTATAAATATTGCATATGTCATGCATTTCAAAAAACAAAAAAAACCATGCATATGTCATGCATTTTGTTGTAATATAGTGTATATGTCATGCATTTTCTGTAAACATCCATCTATATTGCATTATAGTTTGCATGCACCCACTGCATTATCCACCCGCATTGTCATGCATTCTTCACTTGCTTGACGCGCATGTTTCGCTTCCACCCGCATTGTCGTGCATTCTTCACTTGCGTTGACGCGCATGTTTCGCTTCCACCCGCATTGTCGTGCATTCTTCACTTGCGTCGATACGCATGTTTCGCCTTCACTCTTCACTTATCCATTGTAAATATCCATTCCATTGCATATTGTATATATTGCATTTTAGTTGCATGCATCCACTGCATCATCTTCCATCTATGGCTTGCGCCTTTCCTTGTTGAGCTTGGTCTGGTATGTGTCCATACTTTTCACGTCAAAGCACAGTTCTGCACGCGTACAGTTCTGTGATTAGACGCGACTTGTATGCGTGCATCCCCTTCCTAAGCAAGATACGGTTTGGCCACACGCCATATCCATTTCTATTGCATTGTAGTGTAATTATTGCATCCGGCATTAGGATCATTGTTCTTTCCTTAGCGGGTTGTCACCCCACTTATGTCATTCCACCCAATACTCGTTCTTGTGTCTGTCTGCATCACTCATAGTTCAGACATCGTTCTATGGTAGACAGACTTGTTACTCCCATCAATCTTTTGACATAAATGTGTGGTTTCGAACCGCTCATGATTGAATCATGATTCAATTGCCCTGCATTTAGTTTGCATATCATTTGCATTGTTTCAATTGCATTGCATATCATTTGCATTGTTTATGCATTGTTTTGTATATGTTGCATATCATTTTGCATTTCATCATTGCATTGTCATGCATGTTGCTAACAATATTGCACCTGTTAAGTTTTCTTTCTTTTCAGGCACGATATTGTATGTACGGCTCATTTGAGGCCGGTGCAACCGGACGAGCCGCACAGGTATTGTATCCTCCGCGTGAGACGTTTTGAGAATTGCATAATTCTCTTACATCCTTTCTGCATTGTAGTGTAGATTGGCGTATGCTAGCTTATAACTGTCGCATGTGTGCTTCATTACAGCTCTCTTTGCATGATCACAAGTTATGCTCGGCCTCTTGCATTGTCTTGTATTTTGCCCCGGCCTTCGGGCGCATACCTTGTTTGTCTTGCATGTTTGTCCAAGTCTTCGGCCTTGTCAAAAATGGGTCGTCTCTAGGCTTTGACATTCACTCCCGTCATTGTTATGACTTTCGAGTTCTGTCAAAGAGGGGCAACTGTAGACACCCCATTTTTGACCGTCCTCAAGACTTAGACGTCACCGTTTGAACACTCGGTGATTATCCGTGTTTGTGTTCGTTTGGAGTTCCCGGAGTTCTCGGCTACGCGCCTTGCCTCAGGATCCCCGAACTTGACTGTTTTGTGTCTGGTTTTGCACCAAACACTTGTGTTTTGCCTTGGAGGGGCAGGGAATGCCTTTTGAGGCATCCCCACTGCAGTCCATGTTTGGCACTACTTTTCAAAAATCTGTTTTTCTTCAAAACGATTTGCCAGAGTTGGACTCTTTGGTTCAGATTTAGAATCGTAACACAAAAGGGAGTCTGAACTGTAGAGTGAAGCCCAAGGGCGCGTCTACAGTTTCTGGCGACTCTGCTGGGGAAATTTAGAGAGCTTGACTCGAACTCGTGATATCCTGTTTTGATTTCATGTATGTGTCTCTTTGCATTGCATGTGCATTGGTGCGCCTAGGACACCGTGTTGGCCATCTGCTATTCCTGAGCGGTTTGCCGGAGGCTTGTCTTGTCAAGGCATGTCCATAAGGCTGACCGGTTGCGGGCTCTGCCAGTATGGGAACACAAACCCCGGTTTTACCGGGGCACCCTTTTCGACCATTCGACCTAGTGCATGTCGAAATCCGTAGTGACCATTCCAAGCTAGGACAGGTTGCTCACCCGATCATAGGTTGTTTGAAACCGCTGCGTGCGTAGTGAAACCCTAGCTCCTGACGAAATAGGACAGGGAAACCCTACCCCAACATAGGGGTGTATTGGCTCTCTTTTACATACTATGTGCTTTTAGAGTGTATCTCTACAGGGAATGCATATGCCAGTTTGCAAGTCTGGGTATTAGGCCTGTGGGCGCCAGTATCAGTATTTTTGAGAAACAGTTATATCTGCGGGTATCAGATTCAGATTTGGGGCAGTGGTTTCGGGAAACAGTGATCAGTAATAGAATACAGTCGTTCAGCTTTGCTCATATCAGTTCCAGTGAAGTTGAGCTGAGATGCTGTCTGTTTTCTCTTTTGCTAGGTAGTCTTGGAACTATAGCTTCAGAAAGCTCCAATATCCCCTGGGTGCATTGGACTCGTGTTGATAGACTTTGTCGGGTCAGAGATTCAGTTTGCCAAAGGCAGAGTAAAAAAGGGCCAGTCAGGCACGGGTCACCGGTTCAGCAGTTACCAGATTAATGGTCCTTATCCCCCCACCAGTGAATTGTCAGGCCGAGGTCTCAGTTTTCACCACAGGGATAGATATACCAGTCAGTCAAATGGATCAACAGAATACGTCAGGGGTGGAGGCAATGATGCGTCAGATGCAGGAAACTATGAAACTCATGCAGCAAGACGCTGTCCGCCAAGCGGAATTCTCCAAGCAGCAGGCTGTAATCATGGCTCAGCAGGCTGAACTCATCACCAGGCTACAACAGCAAAGCGGCGCATCTACTTCACAACAAGTTCCTCCCCCAGCAGGAGCTCCAGCACCTGGGGAGACGCCAAATGTACAAAATGTCCAAGAGGATACAGACCTTCCAACGGGGCCAGCTCCACCCCCGATCCTACCGCAACTATCCAAGGCACCCACGCCTATCAATGTACCAGACTCTCCCTTTGAGTTTGAAGCGGACCCCACAGCACTGAAGCTGAGTAAGTTGGAAAAAATGTTTAAGAAATCCCAGGGAGTCAGGACTATTCCCGACATCGAGGATGGGTATACGGACGCAGCTGTGACGTTGCCAGATCGGTTCAAGATGCCTCAAATTGACCGATTTGATGGGTCCGGGGACCCCATGGTCCACCTGAGTTTGTTTTCAGATGTTCTGCGCCCGATCGGCTTGACAAGATTACAGAAGCTCTCCCTATTTAGCAGGACCCTGTTAGGTATCGCGACCATCTGGTACGCCAAATTAGAGGACTCAATGAAACGAAGCTGGGAGGAGATGTCCGAGGCCTTCGTCGCACAATATTCATACAATACCCAGATCGAGATCACAACCCGTGATCTTGAGACAACCAGGCAAGAGCCGAAAGAGGGCTTCTCTGAGGCAGGGCTGAGGCCCCATTTCTTTTATTTATTTGATTTAATTTTAATAATTAGAATTTTGTAATAATTTATTCATTTATTCTTTTGGACTGTATTATTATTCGGTCCCTCCGAGTGAGGGCGTGCTTGTAATAAGTGTGTGTGAGTGGGTGTATGTCTTCCAATCCACATTTCTTTCTTCCCTTTTATTTACCTGCTTATGATGGTAGATTAGGGCACGTTTATTTTTAACATACCTTATGCAATGCATGTGTGCATCCATGCATTTGTTAACATGCACCGGGCTCGGTACATCATACAAACTGCATCGCACTTTTAATTCCAAATTGAATACGTGATAGTTGTAGCATTCCACATGCCATTTTAGGGTTAGTCGAGCCTACTCTAAATTGCATCCTTGCCTGCGTTGCATTAGCCACTTAACATGATCTAGGGACATGCATGTTTGCTAACTAGTTTCTTGTTTTGGCACGGAGTACGATGTAAGTATTTACGCTTTAGCATACCACATGCGTGTGAATGTTGCCATGACAGTATGCTTACCATGCGGCTAGGTGCTTACATGAGATAAACTGCTTGAATGCCTGTGGGTGGAGGTTGGATTGTCTGAGTTGGGAAAACTCATTGAAATCCGTGTTTTAGCCTACTTGCGAGTAGCAAATTCCAAAACATTTTCAAAACAAACGGATATGCAATGTTTGTTTCCAAATTAGGCAATCTAGTCTATACTTGTTTGCCGTGCGCATAATATAGTAATTCTAGGCTAATAATTGGGATAAGAGCACGTAATGTTTTCAAAATCGGATATCACGGTTAGTAGAGGCCGGTCTTCGGACCGGGCGAAAGGGGGTGCTCATAGCTGACCTTCCCCGATCGTACCCAAGCTCCCGAGCCAAGACAACTTTGGTGATGACGGACACGTGGCCTTCGGCACCGAGTCAGGGTTTCCTAAATTTCCCCTTTTAAAAATATTTAGGTAATGACTCTGTATCTGGCAAAGCAGTCCATGTTTGGCACTACTTTTCAAAAATCTGTTTTTCTTCAAAACGATTTGCCAGAGTTGGACTCTTTGGTTCAGATTTAGAACCGTAACACAAAAGGGAGTCCGAACTGTAGAGTGAAGCCCAAGGGCGCGTCTACACCCACACACCACCGGTAGTGACTAGAGGCCACCGGCTGGTTTTTGTTGCCACCGGCAATGTATATTGCCGGTCGGCACTCTTTGTTGCCGGTCGGCACTCAATTTTGTCAAAATGACAATTTTGAGCGGCCGACCACTGTTCATCTACTTTTTGTAGATATTTCTTGCCAACTGTGATAGCTGGCATCCACCCCATTCCCCTCCATACACGTGTATGGAGGGATTTCCCTCTTGGATGGCTTGTTTTGTAAGCCTTACAAGAGGGAATTGCCTATATAAGAGAGGGTCTTCTCTTGGCATTAGGGTTAGACACTTGTTAGACATTTTAGACAGCTTTGGAAAAGCTTGAGTTCTAGGGTTAGGGTTAGATATATTTTCTATCTCTATAAGTGTGTGTTTTGTGCCATTTTTGCTCACACACACACACTAACACACTATCTCTTGGACTTAAGACCCTTGGAGGCTTGTTTGAGTGTTTTGGAGGTGGATTCAAGCCAAGAAGGGCTGTTGGAGCATCCTTTGTGAAGGTGGTCTACAAGGGTAAGAAACTTCCCTTTTATTCCCCATTTTTGCATCCTATTTTTGCCTATCTTAGAACAGTTTTTGTGCTTAGTGTTTAACATAAAAAAGTTCTGTTTTTAGGCCCTCTTGATTGTTTATTAAGAGTGTTTTGTGGTTTGGGTGTGTTTGACCACCCTTAGGCCTTGAAAGGCCCCATTTTGTGCTATTTTGTGCAAGTTTCGAGACTTTGGTGTTTGGGCCTCTTCACCACTGAAATCTTGAGGGATTTCAGTCGTGGAAATGGTGCCTTGAAGTCTCCAAAAGGGGAGGGCTACCCCCTCTCCTTGTTGTCCTTGAAAGGGACCATTTTTGGTCTTTTAAGGAAGTCTTTATTCAAGTGTGTATTGAGCATGCCATGGCTGTATTTTATGCTTATATTGCCATGTTATAACTTTGTATTAAGTTGGTTTTGGCACTCCATGCATGTTTAGTATAGTTGCCATGTAATGCCTCCTTGATCCCTTAACATGCCTTAGGTTGTGTACCTTTGTTTTAGCATGTTTTAGGCTTAGATTTGTGAAGTTCTTATGCTTATTTTGCCATGCTTTAGGTCTGTCCATAGTTGTTTGGATCGATTTTGGCATGCTTAGTATAGCTCCTTTGCATTTGTGGCTTGCCGGGCTTATACGCCTCGAGTATGTGAATGTGTAGCTTGTGTTGCTTGCATCATTTTGGTGGTTTGGAACCATCCAACATGTAATTTCAGTCCCTTTGGCATGCTCATATGCTTGCCTTAGTTGCTTCTTTGTTGCTTTGAGAGCATGTGTTGGATGCCCTATGTCTTGACCATTGTGCATGCCTTTGAATTTGAGCCACTTAGATGCCATCTAAGTAGTCCTTTGGGCTTGATTTTGTGTGCTAAAACTCTTATTTTAGTTGCTTAAGTCTTGCCATGTTAGGTCTTGTTAAGTGTAGTTCATTACCTCTTGGTGAGCCTTGAATATTTGGGCCATTTGCATGCTTTTGTTTATCTTGTTTGAGTTGGTTTGGCACCTCTTCTAACATGATTTTAGAGCTTAACTTGCATGCTAATTGTTCATATTTGTGCCCTTTTAAATGTGTTTAAAAGTTCCCCCATTATGCTTTAAGTATTGGACCATGAGTGCTTGCATGTGTGTGTGCATTCTGGCCTTCACTTCTTTGGTTTTGGCCACTGATTTTAGGCCTAATTAGAGTTGCCTAGATCATGTTTAAGTCCACATTCTCATTGGTTGCATGCTTGCCTTGCATGCTTGCTTGTATGCTTGTATAAGTGCCTTGCATTGTCCATATTGCATGCTAGCCAACATGTCTAGGATTGCATTGCATTGTGCATGCTTGGCCTCTTGAAGTGAGCGTGATAGAGGTTAGGCTCCCTTGTGTGATTATATGGTTTGCATGCATTTGAAATTGAAGTGTACACTCGATTCTTTAGGCCATCATGCATAGAAATGCGTGATTGATGGCCCGAGAATCGAGGCACATCCTCCCTTGAGTCATTAACATGATAGGGAGTGTGGTTGGTGCATAAATAGCTTGAATTGTATTGCCATGCAAGTTTTGCCCTCTGCTGCTATGAGTTGCAGGTTCTGCAGGAACTTATTGCCGGTCGGCATTATTTAGTGCCGACCGGCAGTCAATAGACAGCCGATGGATCTATTTTGTGCCGATGGCCACATCCTAGTGCCGGTGGTCATTTTACTTAGCCGGTGGGATCCCCCAGTGTCCTGAGAGGCATTCCTGAGATTTTGGCAGTTTTCAGAGGAGCAAAGCAGGAAAAACAGAGGCAGGCTAGGCATGGCAGTGCAATTCCGAGTGGAATCCGAGCGCACATGCATCTGGCCCTCTTCCCGAGGCGGTTTACTGCTTTTCTTAGATTAATTAATTTGTTAATTTAATTAATTTGTAATATTTAATTAGCTTGCGTAGTTAGTTAATTTGTATTATTATTTGGTCCCTCCGAGCGAGGGCAAATCTGTAATAAGCGTGTGTAAGTGGTGTGTATGTCTTCCAACCCCCACTTCTTTCTTCCCTTTTATTTACCTGCTTACGATGGTAGATTAGGGCACGTTTATTTTAGCATACCTTATGCTATGCATGCGTGCATCCATGCATTCGTTGACATGCACCGGGCTCGGTACATCATACAAACTGCATTGTATTTTTAATTTCCAAATTGAGTACGTGTATCGAGTTGTAGCATCTCACATGCCATTTTAGGGTTAGCCGAGCCTATCCTAAACTGCATTGCTGTATGCGATGCATTAGTCACTCTAACATGAACTAGGACATGCATTTTGGCTAACTAGTTTATTGTTTTGGCACGGAGTACAATGTAAGTTTTTACGCTTTAGCATATCACATGCGTGTGAATGTTAACATAACAGCATGATTACCATGTGGCTAAATGCTTATATGAGATAAACTGTTTGAATGCCTGTGGTGGAGGTTGGATTGCTTGAGTTGGAAAAACTTGTTGAAATCCATGTTTTAGCCTACTTGCGAGTAGCAAATTCCAAAGCCTTTTCAAAACGAACGGATATGCAATGCTTATTTCCAAATTAGGCAATCTAGTCTATACTTGTTTGCTGTGCGCATAACATAGTAATTCTAGGCTAATAATCGGAACAAGAACACATAACGTTTTCAAAATCGGGTATCATGGTTAGTAGAGGCCGGTCTTCAGACCGGGCGAAAGGGGGTGCTCATAGCTGACCTTCCCCGATCGTACCCAAGCCCCCGAGCCAAGACATTTGGTGATGACGGACACGTGGCCTTCGGCACCGAGTCAGGGTTTCCTAAATTTCCCCATTAAAAAAATATTTATGTGGCGACTCTGTATCTGGCAAAGCAGTCCATGTTTGGCACTTCTTTTCAAAAATCTGTTTTTCTCAAAAACGATTTGCCGGATTTGGACTCTTTGGTTCAAGATTAAGAACCGTGACAATTTGAGTCCGAACTGCAGTGAACCCAATATGAACGGAACGGGACTTAACCCTCCCGGGGCGTTCGGGGACGTCTACACTATCCTGTCGATAATCCTATAGGTGTTAGTTGATAATTGAGTGGGGCATAGCCTGCTTTGTCTAAGGAACTCGCAGATTAATGATTGGACTGGGAACCAAAGTCCCCCCTCTACGATGGACACCACGATGAAAGGAACAAAATTTGGGTTACGCCATGGCGTGGTGTCTAGCTCGGCCAAGGAAAGGTGAACGTTGTCTGACATGTGGTAATCCCTTCGGAATTCAACCATGGCACTAGGCGAGTTCACCAGAAAGCGGTATTTGCCCATTATCTTAAAATTACTATGTTAAAAAAGTTTACACGGCGGCCTAGCATGGCGCTGGTGTGGACTTTCGTTGGCTCGGTTGAGCAAAAGAGCCCAGGGGCAAAATGCAAGGTGTACCTGGCAAACCTAGTCAAGTCTACAAAGTGGAAATAAAAAGGTGTTATGCCTAGGTGATAAATCGAGCTAAGTAAATAGTTAATACTAAAAAAGCCTAGCTCGGCATTGGGGGGTCACGTGCCATGCTTAGTTCGGCCAGGGAACAGAACCGGCTTAAGGTTTAGATCGGTCTTAAACGGAGGTTATTTCAGTCTGGTTTAGGGGGAAGTACGGGATTATAGCTCGGTTGTTGAGCAAGGCATTTCTAGTCCGATCAAAAGCCAGCCTAAAGGTCGCAAACAGGTTTTTATTTCGGTCGCAGTACGATTTTGGATCAAAAACACGGTTCTAGACTAGTTCAAGTTCCAGTCAACTTGTTTTCAAGTTTGAGCATGGAGTTTTGAGTTTTTTTGACATTGGTTCAGTCTTTAATGTATATAACACGCATATCTAGTGTTAAAATGTTATTCTTTAGAAATAAATAGAAGTATATCAGTAGAGAAGATAAGGAGGCATGGGCAACTTACGGATTTAAGGCGTGAAAACAAAATCCAATCGATAGAGGGAGCACCAACAAAAAGGCAAGCGAGACAGGCGATTTAGATGCTTGGGTTGGGACTTGAGCGTAGGAGGTGCAGATATAGAACTCAGAGTGCGAGGGTTTGCAAGAGAGAAGATGAACAGTGAGGGTGATTGTTCGAAGAAAAACGAGTTTTATATGACATGGAAGCAAAACGGCAGGACTTTTTGAAATTTTTTGGGCAGCATTTTGACGGCTATCACAGTGAGTAGGGGCAATCAACTTGTGCCATGTGTTCCAGTGAGGACATGATGTCAGGAGCGTGAAAAGATGGGATGTACGACTGGCGCAATTTTTGTAATTCGAGCAAAATTTGAGCTCAGTCAGTATAAGTATTTCCTCTCGGTTAGATTGGATGGTTTGGGGGTTTGGTTGACATCAACTTTGACAGCTCGGTCGAAACTGGATAATCCCAAACATGCTGCGCATATGGAATTAAGGGGCAATTGAGAGGGTAATTTATGTGAATAGTTTGGGCCAAGCTAAGTCCATTTATCTTAGACATTGTGTAACAACCCTCACCACTGTTTACTGATAACATCACTGATTAGTGCTAATCTATGATTAAGCATGTTAATTGACTGATTGACTGAAATTCTGAACTGATTGATTGAGTGAATTAGTTTAGATGCATTTCTATCTATTTGACTGCTAATTGATCTGTTCATGTTTTATGTTTTAAACTGCAAATTGAAGGCCTTATCGGCGGCCGAACCTGAAATCGATTGGCGTTTTATGCTAATTGGCATTTATGTGAATTTATGGTATATTTAATTGAAATTTGATTTGGTATGATTAAATTAGATTAAATAATGATAAATTGCAAGGGTTGACTCTATTTACCTAATTGCCACTAAGTGGACTTTGCTAGACAATTGTTTAGTCTTGTTTTATCTAGGCTATACATCATTCTTGTTCATCCTTGAGAGTCCAACCGACTAGAGAGAGAGAGAGAGAGAGAGGAGATAGCTTGTTTCATTGTGAATTGGCTTAGAGAGTTTGAAAAATTGAAGAAAGGATTGCATAGTTAGGCCCCTCCACCTTAACATACAAGACTTGAGGTAGGAGACTCACCCTTTTAATTGTGTATTCAAGTGAGTTCTTGCATGTTTCATGGTAGATAGGAGCCTAAGGTCATAATTTGGTTCAAGATTGTTGAATTGAAGCTTATTTCATGCATGCATGTTTACATTGTTGAGTTTTGAGATTGTTTCATAAGAATTCCTCTATGCATGTCCATATTCTAGCTCTAGTCCATGAATTCATCATGATTTCGAAGGAATTGGCTCTTTGGAGCAAGTATTTGAAGCTTTAAAGTTGTTTAAATTCATGCATGTTGCATGTACATCATGTTCTTGAATTTTGAGTTGAAATTGTGTTTAATTGAGCTACCCTTGGGCTTTCATTTTACAAATTGGCCTTTGAAACATGTTATACTATGAGTTTACAAGAGTTTTCCAGAAAATTAGCCCAAGAGGATCAAATTTGATGCATTAAAACTTGGTTTTGAGCTTGAGGTTCAAATCTGGAAATTCCAGATTTTGGACTCACGCTCGAGCGGGGGATTCCACGCTCGAGCGTACACACTGAGTTCATGTAGTCCGCTCGAGCGGGGAAAGTGACGCTCGAGCGGGAAATGCGTGTATCCAGTACTTTGCATGGGTTTACAGTCCACTCGAGCGGGGGAATGCACGCTCGAGCGAGGACTTGTGTCTCACGATCGAGCGGGGGTCGAGCGCCCGTAGAGCGTGAATTTCGTGCATCCAGTACTTTTGCCATGTTTTGCAGTCCGCTCGAGCGAGGGAAGTGACGCTTGAGCGGGGAACCTTTGTCTGCATGTCCGCTCGAGCGTGACCCCTGTTTTCTGAAAATTTTGAAAAGTGTTTATAAGTACATCTTTGCATCCTCTTTCCATCCTAGGCATTCCTAGGGCATGTTTAAGGCATCTTAAGGAGAATATTGATGTAGAACCACACCCAGGCAAATTAGGGATTAAGTTATTATTTTTCCAACTGTGTAGCTTAGTGTGTGTTCACTCTGTAACTGTGTAGGGTTGGCATCCGGAGACGCTCTAGCTTATTTGTAGCCCAGAACTCTGTGAGTAACAATGTTGTAAAGATATGTTCAATTGAGATTACTTTCTGAACGAATGACTGAACTGTTTTATGAAATAACACTGTTTACTGAATGAATGCTCGTCTTAATTGCGAACTGTATTCGTGGCATCCATGGCAATTTACTGTTACTGTACTGTACTGCTACTGTCACAGAGATCTCTGTCGGTTCCCATGTTGGAACCATTACTGTTTACCGATATGATGGCCATCAACTGACTGTTCGGTCTGTTAAGACCTACTGTACTGTTTGCTATTGGATGTACCACATATGACTATTATAGCTTCTGAATGACTGATATGCCATGAAATATGAGCCACAAACTGAATGACTGATGTACTGATAATTGATTGTTTTCAATACTGAAAGGACATTCATTCTTAACCTCTTTACGCATATGTTATTCACTGGGCTTTAGCTCACTGCTAATATATATATATATATATATATGTAGGTGTACAGGCACCGGACCATTGCTAGAAGCGTCAGGATAAGCTCCTGTTTTGTCAAAGCCAACCTTTGTGCCTCACTTTGAGGTTCCAGAACTGTTCAAGCTGAGGCCGCTTGGGGTGTTTTAGTTTCCCCCCCCCCCCCCTTTTGTATATGTCCTGTATAGACTGAATGAGGTTGTACTGTACTGTTCTAATAGGGATTAAGTCCCTATCCTGAATGATTGTAAATATTGTGCATACTTTTTGGAACTGATTGTATATATATGTTATGAAAAGTCTTTTTGCATACAGACTGTCACAACTCATTGGACATCTTTTATTTACTGTTTTGGCTTCCGCTAGCCCCTGTACTCTGTATTACTGTTTTACTGTTAAGCAGGCCTTCGGTAATCTCGGATTACTGGCCGGTTACGGTGCTAAACCCCTAGGGGCGGGTTTGGGTCGTGACACATTGGGCCGAAGTAAATGTTTTGGATAGCACAGTCCTGGATCATCTAGGCATCAAGTCAGTCAGAGATAGGCTGCTAGGGGCTTGACCTAGCTATCCCAGGCTAAACCCCGTAGAGGACCGAGGTGTTAGTAGGAAGGAGGACCGAGCTAAGGGTAGCTCTACAGGGTGCTGTAACGCCCACATCCTTTAATCCTTTGGAGAGTGTGTTTAATATCCTTATTTTTATCTTGGGAGTCTTTGGAGTTGTTGTCTATTGGTTTTGAAGGAGTACAATCCGATTTAAACTCATTGGGTTTGTTCGTTTGTGTTTGTTCTTGTCAAAAGTTTCTTGGAAACTTAGAAATTTTGCCTTGGGGTCGACATTAGCCTTCCTAAGGGTCGACCTTTGCATGTTGTCATGTTTCTGGAAGTGTTGCTGGAAAATAGGGTAGACACCAGCCTTCCTAAAGGTTGACCCTTACCTGTTGGTGAAGTTTCTGGAGGTGTCGCTGGAAAATAGGGTAGACACCAGTCTGGAGAGGGTCAACCCTCTTATGTTGCAGAATTTATGTGTTAGTTGCTAGAAAATAGGGTCGACCCCCTCCTGTCTAAGGGTCGACCCCCTTGCTTGTACCAGATTGTCTTTTCTACATAAAGGGTCGACCCCCCTGCCCAAAGGGTCGACCCTTGCGTGTTTTTTTTCAGATTTTTTGGCTGGTTTAGGCCTTACTTTTTGGGAGTTTTGACTTGTTCCTTTCATTTGACTTTGGGGATATTATTCTATTATTACCTTGCTACTATAAATAGGCTCCAAACATATTTTATTTCACTTTTTCTTTCCTTTCCTCTCTCTCAAACCGTGAGTTCTCTTCTCTCTCTCTAAACTCAAGCTTTTGGCACTGAGATCCCTAGATCTACTCACCTAGAGTGATCTTTTCACCATGGTCCTTTGAGAAAAAGCGTAGATCTCATCAAGGGCATCATTTTGGTCTGAAGAGTTCGTGGTTTCGTCACCATTGATGTTTAGGTCATCATCTCTTGGCTTCAAGAGGTAGAGGTCTTTAGTTCTCTTTCAATACCCTCGTTTATGGATAGATTTGTGGTATTTTCTTTATAAAAACACAAAAGTTTATATTTTTATGCATATTGTGATGAATCACGAGATTAGGGGTTAGGGCTTGAAGAGAGTTGGGTTTATTTGTTGGGTTATGATCTTGGGTCATGAGTTTGGGTGTAAAAGGAATAGAAGGGTTGGAATAAAATGTGTTTTTGTGAAAAGCTTTAATTTCTCTTAAAAACCCTAATTTGGCACATGAAGATGATTAATGGTTTTGCTTCAATTAATAGTAGAATCATGAAATTGAGGTGTTAAATTACAGTGTACAAGTTTAATTGAAATTTTAAAGAATTTGAGAAATATATGTAAAAGTTGCGATTGAACTCATAATGTTGATGTTTTAAATTATGTTATAATGTGAACTAAACTTGGGGGAAAAGAAATTACTAACGGTATGGATGATATGAACTTTGTGTTGAAAAGGTTGTGTTGAATCTTGTTATGTGTTATGTGAATGGTATTGGGTTATGTTGTGTTGAGTTGGTTGAGTTGTGTTGTGTGGAATTGAGTTGTGTTGAGTTGAGTTGAGTTGTGTTGGGTTGTGTTGTGGTTGGTACCCTCGCGGGGAGTTGAAAAATGGTTGTTCAGTGCCCACAACCGTTCATATAATAGCCGGTAAATGTGGGGGATGGTTTTAAAAATTGAAAAATGATTTTTCGATGTCCACAACCGTTCGTATAATAGCCGATAAATGTGGGGGTGGTTTGAATTTAAGGTGCCCAATTGCCCTGTCTAGGCTTATCGCTGGACGAATGTGGGAAAAGTGTTTTTGGGTGTCCACATAGTCCTGTCATATTACAGCCGGCGAAAGTGGAAAAATGATTTTTGGGTGTCCACACAGTCCTGCCATATTGTAACCGGCAAAAGTGGAAAAACGAATGGTTTTTAAAAATGTTTTGGATTCCCACGTCCTGCTGTATAATAGCTGGCAAATGTGGGGGATGGTTTTTAAAAGGTTGAAAATGGTTTTCGGAAAAGACATGGTTTTTGAGAAAATAATTTTTGGGAGTTCACTTCCTGCCGTATAATAGCCGGCAAAAGGTGGAATGTGCTATGAATTGGGTGCCTACTTTCCCGCTGTATCAAGTTGGCAAAAGGTGGAATGTGTTGTGATGTGTGTTGAGGTCGGTGATGATATATGTGACTTGTGATGAACTTGTGAAATTACCATTTGATGTGTAAACTGGTATGGAATGGAAATGCTTATGGGAATTATTTGAAAATAATGGATAATGAAATGGATGAGGGGTTAGTGATAAAGAACTCACCGGATTGTTTGCGTCTATAAGGAAAAATTAAGAGTTTTGTTTTGTGATTAATTGAGAAATTGAATTAAAAAGGGTTATTGTCCATGTGATATGTTGAATTATGATTGATAACACACATGTGGATATGATGTGGTTGTGATATGTTGAATTATAGTTGATAATGCAAGTGTGGATGTGATGTAGTTGTTAGATAAGTTGAAGTTGGGTGTAGGATAACAAGTATTGACTATAAAAGAGATTTGGGTTTTTACATTGAGGAGTAACAGCAAATATGAATAGATTGATGAGAATAGCATGTATGTGGGATGTTTAGAGTGTTAAGGGAACTTGAACTTGAGGTTATGGCATTATAATAAATGTAACTAGAAAAATGGGAGAATGGAATAAAAAGAGGAATGTTAAGATGGAAATTAAATGAGGAATATTATGGAATGGGTTAATAAAATTAAAATTATATTGTTCCTTAAATATATTTGTTTTCAAAGAGGATTTTATATTTTTTCTGATAAAAAGAGGTAGTTTTGATGGTTGAAGGTTTTCTTTACAATGTTTCAAATAAACTTTGAGAAAAAGGTACTCTACGTATGATATTCTGAAATTACAGAACATTACTTTACTATATGGTATCACCCTGCATGCATGATCATTTCTATCTATAGATTGGTTTATTGTTTTTTGAACTGTTGAGATTCCTACTGAGCAATTTGTGCTCACCCCTTGTTGTTTCATTTTTTTACAGGAAGAGATTTGGATTGTTTAGTTGAGGATTAGGAATTCATGTATCTCTTTGTGTAATCTCATTGCACATTGATGTTGTATTTATTATTTGTAGTCCACAGTGGAAGTGGAAATGTATTATTATTTTGTGAACTCATCATGAGGGAGAGAACATGTACTATTATGTTCTCTATTACTCAAGGGTAATAGATATTTTAATTTAAAAAAAAATGGACCTAAATTCCAAGCTCTTGATAATGTTTTCGAGTAATTAAAATTTGGGGTGTGACAGGTGCCATCTCACCATTAGGACTACCACGGTGCTGCCTAAATTAGCATCGAGACGTGTAAGCTCGGTTGAGTGTGGTACCAGCCGAGGTAAGAGTTGCAACCATCTCATTTGGTTGGCAGTGAGTAGGGTGTTATCAAGATTGGCATTATCCTTGGGAGTGTGATTCCTAAGAGGACTCTGCTAAGGAGCGTTAGAATCCTCCAAGGATTGTGCCAAGCGGAATCTATAAAAGCTCATAATAGGACCCATGCAAAGGTATCACAATTCTTACTCTCAAATACACAGAGTTTTTTTGTCTATTGTCTATTTTGCTAACTTAGGCATCAGAGAGGTTTCCGACACACACTTGCCGGCTAGCTCACGTTGATGTTTTCAGGTAGTAAAGTAACGACGTTTAGAGGAGTGCAAACTTGATCAACAGGATTATACGAGAAGATTATTCTGTGCTCGTACAAAATCTTATAAACTCACCCTTTGTAAAATGAGAGATTTTAAGAAATTTTATAAATTTAATCTTGGGTAATTTTATTTACATATCACTAATCCTCTCAATACACGTAATTACTTAGTAAACACACATAATAATTTTTAGGGTTTAAAAATATCTTAATTTACACCTTAACTTTCCATTACTAGCCCTAAGGTAATACACCATCTGTCTGTTTGAGTGCACATCACAACCTATACATAAATATCTCTATCTTCAGAATACCAGAGACCTCCATCTTCAAAACACCATAGATCTCCATTGTCGGTGTTGAAGATCTCCATTGCCCGCAGTGGGTTTCATTCAGCTAGTGCATTCTTGTCATTTCAGATCTCTATCGTCACCGTCGTTTCGCCGTTGGCTTACTAGTGCATTGTCATCGTTTCAAATCTCCATCTTCACCGTCGTCTCGCCATTGTTTCGCTGGTGCATTGTCGGGGTTGAAGATTTATCATTCTCACCCTTGATTCACACCTTTGATTCTCACCTTGATATGTTTTTCCTATCTTCTTTTCATTTGGTTACCGATTCAACTCTCATAGCAATTTCTATTTCAAGTTTGGCTCAATTATGGTTATCTAAACATATATTATCATACAAAAAAATAAAATCAAACAAATTGAATATGTTCAAAATCTTTATGTTGAATAAAATAAATACGTTCATACTTTATATGCTGAACAATTTCAACTCGTTCAGACTTATTATGTTGGACATTGATTAAATTTTATATGTTATCTATTTATTTATTTTTTGTAAATGTTGAATACATCAATTTTTTGAATAAAAAAAAAGAAAAAAAAGAAAAAAAGAAAAGAAAAGAAAATATACAAAAAATAAATTAAATTATTGAATTGAATTAAATTTAATTTAATTTGAGAAATGAAATTCTTAAGGAATTAAAATGTTCGATTTTATATATATGAACATTTATAATTTGGTCAACCGTAATAATTTGAACAAAATTGTTTTCTTCGAATAAAAATGATCAAATATTATGTAAAAGTTCAACTCTGATTATCTGAATATATGATGAACAAAGTCGTCTTCCCACTGATTATACGAATGAGATAAACAAAAAATTAAAAAACTAAGTATTAAACTGATTTTTTTATTGTTGCATTGTTCGAAATCAACAATATCAGTGTCATCAATAGTATGTAAATCTTCAAAAACAATGGATTTTAATATTCTTAAACCTTAAATCTTCAAAACCAATTGATTTCAATACTCTTAAACCCTAAAACCAATTGATTTCAACATTCTTAAACCCTAAATTTTCAAAACCAATTTATTTTGGATGTTTTATTTTGGATGTTTATGTCTGTAGGTGATAATGATGTGTAAAGAGTATTTTGTATTTTTATATATGAAATATTTGAATGAGTAAAATACACCCTTATATTATCGTTAATAGTCTTTTCATTTAAGGATATTATTGAAATATAAATTTAATCTGTTAATGGTGTGTACTAAGAAAATTAATGTGTAAATAGAATTTCCCTTTAATCTTAATTAAACTAATATCATGATATTTATAGACAAATAAACACAATTTATTTTATATTTCCAAATACCATCATATTAAAAATCCAATCATTTAATTTCTTCATACTCGTCATCTAAATCAACTTGCAATAATTAATAAATCCTACAAAGTACTGATACTGCCACCTAGACAATTTGGTACAAAAGTGAGCAATACCACTTTTCACTAATAATAGAGATTCTTACCAAACATAATTTCACAATCTTCAAAATGATTTAAATTGTTTATATCACTGTTAGACATAACTCTAAAAAAAAATTTAAATATATTAATGATCAACATATCAATAAAGATTGTGAAGGTCCTCCTTTGTGAGTCCAAACATTTTCCTATCACTTTCAGATTATACTTACCAAATTGGTTTAGAATTCCATCTGATAGGTCACAAATTGATTTGCATCCCGAAACGCTTGATATCATCCAAACATTTTCCTATCACTTTCAGATTATACTTACCAAATTGGTTTAGTATTCCATCTAATAGGTCACAAATTGATTTGCATCCCGAAACGCTTGATATCATCTGAGGGGTCACCATAGTCAATGACAAACAAATATATATCTTTTTGATATTCAAATTCGATCACTATAGTATTACTGTATATCACTTCAAAAATCACGTGAGTCTCTTTTAATTGAAGGGTTGACAAAGATGTCATTTCAAAATAATAATAATAATAATAATAAAAATAAATAAAATTTAAACATATATCTACTTAGAGTAAGTGATAAAAAATAAAGGAATTTTATTTTAGTGTATGTTTAAAAATATACTTTTAAATTAGTGATAAATTTTATGAATATTAAAAAATAAAATCATAAATTTTTTTTATGAATACATAATTAATTTGGGTAAGTTACACTGGCCTCCCCTAAGGTTTACCTTAATTACAGAGACCTCCTCTATAGTTTCAAAAATAACACAGACCTCCCTTACTTTTAAAACTAATATACAAAGACTCCCTTCTGTTATCTATCCGTCCAAATTTAAATAGATTATGTTGATGTCATCCATAATTATTCTTCAAATTCAAATACTACCCTTCATGGGAGGTAAGTGTAATTTACCCATATATATATATATATATATAAACACATACATTCTATCTCTCTTCCCTCTCACTCTCTCTATGTGCTCTGCATCTGTCTCTCTCTCTCTCTCTCTCTCTCTCTCTCTCTCATCGGAAGTTTCCGCCGCTGTGTTGGACCCAAGGGGAAACCCTAGCTCTGACTCTCATCGGAAGTTTCCGCCGCTGTGTTGGACCCAAGCAAAAACCCTAGCTCTGATCGACGTCTACCGCAAGCAGTGGTACGCTCTCCGACAGGGCTACCTCTAGACTGACGACTAGGACGCAGTGGCTGCCGCCGTCATGCTCCGCTACCCCAACACCTCCACTTCTAAAACCTCTACCCAGTGCCACCACAAGGCAGTGAAAATGCGACATGATCGGTGATCCAGAGCTCAACAGCTTTGAATGCGACTTCGAACTGGTCACTGTAGATGCGCTCCCGCGAACTCTCCGATATCCGCACCTGCGAGGGGGCGCGGAATCTCGTTTTGTTCTGAGCTACTACAGTTCGGACTCAAATGTCACGGTTCTGAATCTAGTCTCGCAAAGTGCAATGCAAGACTGATAAATCACCAAAGAGTCCAAATCCAGCAAATCGTTTTGGAAAACTGATTTTTGTAAAGAAATGACAAACATGGACTGCTTTTCCAGATATAGAGTTGCCACCTAAATATTTTATTTTGGGGGAATTTAGGAAACCCTGACTCGTGCCTAAGGCCACGTGTCCGTTATCACCAAAGTTACCTCAGCTCGGGAACTTGGGAACGATTGGGGAAGGTCATCTATGAGCACCCTCGCTCGCCCGATCGAAAGATCGGCCTGTACTAAGCATGATATCTTGTTTTTGAAAACACATGTGCTCTTATTCCGATTAATTAGCTAATCTTACTATGTGATGCGCACAACAAACAAGTATAGACTAGATCGCCTAATTTGGAACAAAGCATCGCATATCCGTTTGTTTGGAAAACGGTTTGAAGTTTGCTACTCGCGAGTAGGCTAAAATGGGAATTTCAATGAATTGTTCCAATTCAGGTAATCCAACATTCACCCATGGGCATTCAGGTAGTTATCTCACATAAGCAGTTACCCTCATGGTAAGCATGCTTTCATGGCAACATTAACACACATGCAATATGCTAAAGAGTAAACACTCACAGTGTACTCCGAGCCAAAACAAAGAACTAGTTAGAAATCATGCATGATCCTAGTTCATGTTAAGATGGCTAATGCAACACATGCGAAATGCAGCTAAGATAGGCTCGGCTGTCACGTGAAATGCAACTTGATAACATGCTGTTAAACACGTATTCAAGTAATGTATTGAAAGTACAATGCAGTTAGTATGATGCGCCGAGCCCGGTGCATGCAATACAGATGAATGGATGCACACAGGCAAGCATAAGGTATGCTAAATGAAATATGCCCTAAAACTAACCATCATAAGCGGTTAAGTAAAAGGGAGAAAGAAATGGGGATTGGAAGACATGCATCACACACACGCACGCTTATTACAATAATGCACCCTCTCGAAGGAAGGACCGAATAAGAAGCTAACTAGCTAATCTAGGCTAATTAAACTAATTATTACACAACAAATTAATTAACTAATCCTAGTTAACTAATTATTACAAAACGAATTGAATAGCTAACGCATTAACTAATTAAAGTACAAACCAAAGCAAAAGCAAGCTATCTAAGCATGGTAGCTAAGGAAAGTAGTAAATCAGGAGCCTCCGAGAGAGAGGAATGCATACAAGCCCGATCGTCTCGTTCGGAAATCCAATGCGATGCCTCGATTTGCCTATGTTTTCATCTGTCCTCAGAACCTTGCACCAAGCTCCAGAAAGATGAAACTCCACCTTAGGAATCCTGTGGGAGGGTGGCCGACCACTTTTGGTTGTTGAAAAACCAGAAAAGTGGTCGGCCAGCTACTTTTTCTAGCTGGCCGACCAGTTGTTGCTGCTGAACTGCAATTTGCTGCAACAGAGAGCAAGAAAGGGCATGGCAATGTATTTGCAAGATATGTGTGCACAACCACCCTCCCTATCATGTGATGAACTCAAGAGGGTGTGGTTCTCGACCCTCGGGCCACTAATCGCGCATTTCAATGCATGATGGCCGAGAGGTGAAGTTGCACAATTCAATATGGAAATGAATGCACAAGTAAACACATAAGCCTAAAACTCTACCATGTATGATCAAGAGCGTCGGCGACCGAGAATTAAGGCACGTTTCATCACTTTCAGTATGAAATGTCCCTCGTTTCCCATGTTTGGACTAACACGTATTCCAAACACAATGCAAGCAAGCATGGCAAACATGCAACTACATGGCATACTCAATGCAACTAGCAACCTAGCATACACAATGCGAGGAATAACATAGCATGCTCAATGCAATGATGTAACCTAAGCATACACAATGCAAGGTATAAGGCATATACAATGCTAGATGCTAAGAACTAGATGGCACACTCAATGTAAGGCAATCATAGGGTTCTTAGCACAATGTGATGTATGCATGCACAATGCAATGCAACAAGGGCAACAATATGCAATACACCAAACATGCAACAACATGCAAACCAGATACTCAATGGACTTAAATTGAAATGGACAGACCTTGGTCATGCCAAAACAGTGGCCATAATGCTAAAATGAAGGCACCGAAAACACATACAAACATGCATGTTAATTGGCTCACCAATTAAGACACTAAGGTGCAACTTTCAAGAACACTTAAAGAGTGAAAAGCGTGGAAGTGTAGCAACACTAAAGGCACTGAAATGAGGTAAGAAGTGATGTCAAATCATTCAAACAATATAAGTATGGCATGCTAGGGTCCTTAAAGCATGAAGACAAGCAAAGAGGACTACCAAGGAGGCATGCAATACATGGCAAAAATGCATGAACTAAGTATAAACAGAGCTCAAGTAGGTCAAAACAAGGACCTAAACATGCTGAGATGAGGGCTCAAAGGCCTAGGCATGCAAGCATACAAGCTAAGGCATGAACTAGGCAATAATGCATAACACTCAAAGGTACTTAAAGCATGATTGAGGTAGGAACATGGCAATGCTAAATGCTCTGAAATGTCATGTTAAGTGATGCGAAATCATGTACACAACACAAATGAAGCATGTAATGGTGCTCAAAGCTTGAGGCAAGCAAGAGCATTGGTATTACAAGTATACAAAACATGAAGCATGTGACCAAGGCAACCCAAAATAGTCCTAGAACATGTTAAGATGAGTCTAAAACATGCATGGAAGGAAGCCAAAACAAGCTAGCATGGAGGGCATAAGGCATGATGCATACAAGGCAAATAAGGTGGATTACACTACACCTATTAGGACCAAGCATGGAATGACTTAACCAATAAAAATCAGAGTTATATCATGGCAAAATAACCCCAAATAAGCACTGAAATGATGGCTCGCAAGCTAAGGCATGAAGGCATACGCAATGGTTCATGTTAAGGCATAAAGGGGCAAACCCTCCAACGCATTGAATGAGTGACAAATGTGAATGCATGGCCATGAAACATGGACTAAAATCACATAATAAATGATGTCAAATCACTGAAATAGGCCAAGTAATGCATGCTAGAGGACTCAACACACAAAGCTAACAAGCTAGGTTGGACCATAGCTATACAAAGCAAGTCATGCATGGCCAAAACAACACAAATAAGGCCTTAAACATGGTAAAACATGAACAAAGTCTTCCTAAAGTTAAGTCAAAAGCATGCTAAAATGACATGTTACAACATGATGCATGTTAAGCTATTTCATGGCATTACACTACAAGTGCATGAGGCATGCAAGGGCCAACCAAACCAAACCAAAACAGAGTCATAACATGGCAAAACGTCACCAAAAAGATGCTGAAATAGAAAGAAAACAAGCTAGAATGAAATGCTATTTCATGAAGCACATAAAGCTAGTTTGTGTGATTTACACTACAATTGTATTAACCATGCATGGAGTAACCAAAGCAAGCAAAAATAGTGTTATGCCTCAGTAAAACAAACACAAATACATGCTAAGAACAAGCTAACACAAGCTTATCAAAGGTGCTCAAACATGAGGCATATGAAGCAAGTAAACACAATACAAGGAGAGGGGATGACCCTCTCGTATTTAGGACACCAAAACCACCTTTCCACCACTGAAAATCCTCTGGATTTCAGTGGTAAAAAGGTCATGCAAAGGGTTCAACAAGAGCCTAAAGGGATGACTCAAAATAAGGCCTAACAAGGCCTAAGAGGGGGTAAATCACCCCAAAAACGAAAAAAGTGACCTTAAAAAACCATTTTAAGCATGCAAAAACAGAAATTTAATTTTTTCAGTTATAAGTTAAGCTTAAAAACAGATGCAAGAAGGGCTAAAAGCTTAAGCAAGAATGGGGGATTTAAGGGCTAAAGGCTCACCCTTGAAGACCTTCTTTATAACTGTAACTCCAGCCACCTCTTTGAGCTTAAACCAGTCCAAGAACACCAAAAACAACTCCTTAGCACCTCAGCTACCCAAGGATGGTGTTTGAGTGCGTGTTTGTGTGTTAAACTAATACAAATCTACACTTTTGAAGCACAAAAATGAAGAAACAAGGCAAGATAGATACAAGATAATATGTATCTCTCTAAGGGCCATTTCTGAACCTCGAGGAGGGAGGGAGAGCTTCCCTCTTATAGAAGAGGAAAGGCAAAGCTTGTAGGAGAAGCTAAGCACCAAGGCAATCCCTCCATACACGTGTATGGAGGATGGCCCTAATGTCCTCCAGCTGGCACAGCTGGAGGAAAATATCTCCAAAAAGGTATCAAAAAGCAGCCAACCACTTGAAGTGGTCGGCCTGCTACTTAAAGTGGTCGGTCGACCACTTTAAGTGGCCTCTGAGAGCAAAAATTGGTCGGCCATGGTGGGAGAAAGTCCGGGGCATGAAAACAATGCAGTGGTGTGGTTGCCGACCAGAAAAGATGGCCTAAAGACCAAGAAAGCTAGTTGTCCGACCAGAAAATTGGCTGGCAGAGGAAGAAGTGGTCGGCCAGGAGAAATACTGGTCTCCCACCCTTGGACCACCTTTCAAACAAGGAAAACAAGGTTTGTACCAAAAACAAACTAAAACGGATGCAAGACGAGAGATCGGGAGGCATAGCACGCGGCCGAAAGCCTTGAAAACTAGTCTACGAGCACCAAAAGTGATATGCGACCACAAAAGTGGTCTCCCGGACCACAGTGTCCCTCTAGGCAGAGGCAACAAGGTATGGTTCAAAAACCACGCCAAATGGAGAACGTTAAGCGGTCTCGAGACAAGGCGCGCGGCCAAAGGCTCCAAAAACCGGAAACTAGTCTCCAAACGGGAAAAGTGGTCTACGACCACAAAGAGATGGTCTACAAGACCTCTCCCTCCCTCCGGGAAGAGAAACAAAGTTCGGTCCACAAACCGAGCCGAAGCACAAAAGAGTTCAGAGGCCCGGAGGCGAGGCTCTCAACCAAAACTCCGAAACCTCTAAACGAGCACAACATGCACCATCACCGAGCGCTCAATCGATGACATCTGAGTCTTAAGGTCGGTCAAAAATGGGGTGTCTACAGTCGCATGTTCTTATTTTTTTCCTTATTATTTTTTTTTTGGTTTTATTGTTGTATAAGTTGCTTGATAACTGTTTGTTGACATACAATTGTGGTCGTGGAACTGATCGAACTTTTTGCTTGAATTGGTTCGCTATTGAAAATGAAATAGAAAAATAAAATTGAAAAAGCTAAGTTTGGGTGAGGATGAGTTGATTCACTATGCATATATATATATATAAGTAAAATTGGAGAAGCTGAGTTTGGGTGAGGGTGAGTTGGTTCCCTGTGTACATATATATATATATATATAAAAGTAAATTAGAGAAACTGAGTTTGTGTGAGGGTGAATTGGTTCACTGTGTACATATATATATATAGAGAGAGAGAGAGAGAACAGGGGTGAGAGTGAGTTGCTTCTTCCTTTATGGTCGGACTAGTTTTTGGATAGTTGCTTCTTGAAAATTTTAATCTTTGTTGTGATATATGATATTGGGTATTTGGAATTAATTTTCAGTCTCTTAATTTCTATTCTTTTTAGATCTTTCTTGGAGGCTCTCTCTGTCTCTCTCCCCAATTCATTTCTTTTTTATTCAGTTTGTTCATGTTGTGATTAACCTAAAAATGAATTTTTGATTAGGATTACCAAATCGAATTTTTCTATGTGTTTGATTTGGTGTTTGTTGTGATTTAGGGATCTGCCAAGTTGAGAGAAAGAGAATGGGGGTTGAAGGGTAGTTGTGCCTTTTCACAATATGGTTCAAGGGTATTGTGGTCAATTCAGCTGTCAAGTTAACGTCATTCATGTTCTTTTAAGGGGAAGGGGGAATCTGTGTATTATTTTCAAAAGTCGAGGAGGTCAGTGTTATTTTTGAAATTATAGGGGAGGTCCCTGTAATTAAGGTAAACCTCATGGGAGGTCAGTGTAATTTACCCAATTAAGTTTTGAAAACTCCACTGGCATATAATTTTTCAAAAGAAAAAAAAAATCACGTAAACAATTCAATTGAAAAAGAAAAAGAAAAAGCGCACTAAAATTTACCTAAAAGTGAATAATCTTCTCATCAATATCAGCGCTATAATAGTTTTGGAGTTATATTAGCAAAATAAGGTTCAAAATCACTCTTGTATCAGCCTGACTACATCAAAATTAAATTTAATATTATTATAGTATATCGCTTGATGTAGCGATACATTGTTCATATGTTATACAACATTTTATTATTTATTCTAGATAATGGCAAGAGAAAGGATGACAACCGATCAGACATCCTACCAGACAACCAGCTGCTACACCAAATCTTCATATACCACCAAATTTGCTTTGTTTTCCTAGGGTCCAGCAGATCATGTGCAAAATGATCCAGTATATCATTTACCTTAGAAAAAATTAAATAAATAAAAATAAATACTTTACAAAATTAAATTTTTGAGAATAAACAGACTCATATACTGTATACATGTAGAAAAATGTTAGCTAAAATATAAAAATAATTTTTTAGTTATAATTTGATTAAGAATTTGCTAAGTTTAATGCGGATGCTATTACTTTAGAACTCGGATTACCTTAAACCGTATAGAAAACCCTAGCAAATGAATGGGGGTGATGCTATGGTACATTTGGATGAACCATACATTAGTTATGAGGATATGTGATTTTATATTATAACTAATATCATATAGATCATAACCATTATCATATTAACTCATAACTTAGTTATATTTAGTTATTCATACATACCATATTATCTCATAACTACCATATAACTAAATTATTTTAATAATTTAATTTTGAATTGGCAATCGGTGTAACCGATTACCAAAAAGAGGGCAAAGGAAATCAGAGGAGTCTAGGGGTCCCAACATCACATACCTCATAACAACTAGTCACATATCTCAAAACCAACATCACATATCTCATAACCACTAGTCACATATCTCATAACCAACACATTTTTTGCAAAACCAACATCACATATCTCATAACCACTAGTCACATATCTCATAACTAACACCATTAACCACACCACTTTGTTCATAACCAATATCACATATCTCATAACCATTGATCACATATCTTATAACTATTACCCACATGAATCATAACCACATCTCATAACCAACCCCTTTAAGTCATAACCAACATCACATATCTCATAACCACTAGTCATATATCTCATAACTAACAATCCTTTTGCTCATAACTACACCATTTTGATCATAACCAATATCTCATATCTCGTAACCACTAACACATATAACATAACCAAACACTCTTTGACACCACTTTGTTCATAACCAAAATCACATATCTTATAATCACTAATCAAATATCTCATAACCATTACCTACATATCTCATAACCAACATCACATATATCATAATTACTAATCACATATCTCATAACCACACCACTTTGATCATAACCAACATTGCATATCTCATAACCACTAATCACATATCTCATAACTAAACATCCTTTGACTTATAACTATATCACTCTGCTCATAACCAAAATCATATATCTAATAATCACTAATCATATATCTCATAACCTTTACCTACTTATGTCATAATCACATCTCATAACCAACACCATTTGCCTCATAACCAACATCACATATATCATAACCACTAACCGCATATCTCATGACCATTACTCATATATAGGGGTATAAATTTGGCCCACGGGCTCACAGCACACCCCAAGTCCAGAAATTACTCTCTCTCTCTCTCTCTCTCTCTCTCTCTCTCTCTCTCTCATTTAGGCTAAAGAAAGGGTCTAGGGATCTGTCAAAAACAATTAATGAGGGAATTTTGATTTTGACAAAATTTGAATGTTTGTTCCAAATTTTTGGAGAACATGGGGCCGAAATTATGTAATAATTATTATAAAAAACAAAATTAAAACATTTATGAATAGAGCCTTATAATAAAATAAATTATTAATTTATAACTCTGTCAATTTAGTTTTTTATTTATTTTTCATATAAATCCTTCATCTATTTTTATTAAGTAAAATTAATAAAAAAGATTATTTTACTCATCAACTCAAAATGTATAATCACACCATTAATTGGCGTAATAAAAATATTTAAAATTTTAAAAACCACAAATATCATAATCAAGTCATAAAGTTTTGTAATATAAAACACAAAATACATAACGCCATCACTAATTAGCGTAACAAAATTGCTTAAAATTATAGAAAATCACAAATGTCATAACTAATTCCCAAAATTTCATAACATTAACCAAAAATTATGTAACTATCCACTAATTGGTGTAACAAAAACATCTAAAAATTTTAAAACCACAAATGTCATAACCAACTCACAAAATTTAATAACATTAACTACAAAATACGTAACTGTACCACTAATTGCCATACTAAAAATAATCAAAAATTTTACAAATCACAAATGTCATAACCAACCAAAAAAAATTCATAACATCAATCACAAAATGCGTAACGACACAACAAATTGATGTCGTAAAAATATCTAATTTTTTTATAAACCACAAATATTGTAATCAAGCAACAAAGTTTCATAACAATTATCATAAAATGACTAAACAAATCACTAAAAATCTTAGAATCACCAATCGGGATCTCTCATAATACAGAGAAAATAAAATATAATGACAATCATTAAATAATTTAATCAACGACTTAAAGTCATGGAACAAAAAATGAGAGCTAGAGAAGATTAGCTAATAGAGCGAGAGGAAAGGGAATATGAGAAAGAGAGACTGAACGTGCTTATCGCATGTGAAAATGACGTCAAAGGTGATGTCGTTTCTGATAAGGAACATCGGATATCTACAATAACAGTAAAGAATGAGAGAGATGCTTGAGGAATGAAGAGGACTAAGATAGCAAAACAGTACAACAAAATGTGTAATATTCATTTTTCAACAGTTCTATAACACATGTACAAATTGATGATAACAAAACCTTTCAAATCATAACTACGGCCAAAGGTTTGTGTATGTATGACATATTAATGTGAAAGAGCTAGAGTTTTAAGATAGATGCATTTACTAGATAGAGAAATATCACCAAAATGAATAGTGTTGAAATAAACAAAGAGAGTAGTGACGAGTTCAAAGATTTATTGCAGAGACACAGGAGTAAAGAGAGGAGAATCTAGTGAAGAAGTACTATCAACAATGGTCGTTCCATAATTTGAGCAAAATAGAGAAGTCTGAGTAAGAAATAGAGAGAGCTCAGGCACAACTAGGACAAATCAAGGGAAAGAAAATAGAGTAGAGAAAAAAATGAAGAAAAGTTGGGGAAAAAAATTTAGGAGAAAATTTATTTAGTAGAACAAAATAAAATCACGTCAGTAGATAATTTTTTTCAACATGTTTTAAAAAGTATATCGTTTGTATATTACTATTTCTATTATATTTAATGAAGATAATATAACTAAAAATAAATCTAAAATAGAGATATGTGATCAATTGCAATTGTCACTTAGGAATGACACTTCAAAATTAATTGAGAGAGTTGAGAGTTCAGAGCTAATGAGAGTTTGAGAGACAGAATTGTTTGTGAGAAATAAAATGAGAGAGGGGTGGTATTTATAGGACTTGGGAGAGAGGGATTAATTTATATATATAAATAAAATAAAATAAAATTGGTTGTTAGTGGAATTAACGGTTATATGACTGTTTTAATTTTTTTTTATTTTAAATTTTTGACCGTTGCACTACCAGGGGGCAAGGAGCCGTTGGGATTGGCTCGGGGTTGAGCTCACGAGATGGGTCACACTCCATAACACACCAGAGTCGGGCCGGGCTCTAGAACACATAGCCCAGGGTCTTAGGTTGGGCTTAGGCTCAGGCCTGGTTGGGCCTACCCAAGGTGCAACTACACTTGGGCTGTGCCACAAGCTCGTGGGCCAAATTTACACCCCTATATGTGGGTAGTAGTTATGAGATATGTAATTAGTTGTTATGATATATGTGATGTTGGTTATGAGGCAAATGGTGTTGGTCATGAGATGTGGTTATGACATAAGTGGGTAAAAGTTATGAGATATATGATTAGTGATTATTAGATATGTGATTTTGGTTATGAGTAGAGTGGCGTAGTTATAAATCAAAGGGTGTTTGGTTATGAAATATGTGATTAGTGTTTATGAGATATGTAATGTTGGTTATGATCAAAGTGGTGTGGTTATGAAATATGTGATTAGTAATTATGATATGTGCGATGTTGGTTATGAGATATGTGAGTAATGGTTATGAGATATTTGATTAGTGATTATAAGATATTTGATTTTGGTTATGAACAAAGTGGTGTCAAAGGGTGTTTGGTTATACTATATGTGTTAGTGGTTATGAGATATGAGATATTGGTTATGATCAAAGTCATGTGGTTATGAGCAAAATGGTTGTTAGTTACGAGATATGGACTAGTAGTTATGAAATATGTGATATTGGTTATGACTTAGAGAGGTTGGTTATGAGATGTGGTTATGATTCATATGGATAATAGTTATAAGATATGTGATCAATAGTTATGAGATATGTGATATTGGTTATGATCAAAGTAGTGTAGGTAAGAGCAAAAGGGTGTTAGTTATGAGACATGTGACCAGTGGTTATGAGATATGTGGTGTTGGTTATGACTCAAAGGGGTTGGTTATAAGATGTGGTTATGAAATGTGTGATTATGGTTATGAAATATGTGATATTAGTTATGAATAAAATGGTATTGGTTATGAGATGTGGTTATGACTAAGTTATGATCAATTTGATTATAGTTATGAAGAAATATGATTTTGGCTCATAACTATAAAAAGTGACCCGTTAAATAAAAAGTGACCTGTTTAGTAGGTCACTTTTAATAATATGGCTCAATCTTAACCATTAATTTTTTATGTATCGTACATTTTTTAACAAAATGTACTATAGACTTTCCCACCATGAGGAACCAAACATACCCCAAGTAGGCCAGGTAAAGCTGACGAGAAACTAGTATAAAATAAAAGGGTATTTACATGTAGGTCCTAATAAGTGAATTTATTGTCTAATAGGCCTTATGGAAAAAATTTGTCATAAAAAATATCACTAATTGTAAGTTTTAACGACAATTTATAAAAATTATGACCAAAAAAAAGTCATTAATTGTCAATTTTTAGCGACGTATGTAAAAAATTATCACAAAAAAATTATTTTTAACGATAATTTTACTAAGACTTAATAAGAATTAAGTTTAATTATTAAGACCTATTGATAATTTATCCTAAAATTTATAAATAGACCCAGCACTACAAATTCAACTTCCAACAGCTTCCTTTGTTTTGTGCTCACCTGCTTCCTTAGACTCTTTCTCTCTCTCAATATGGGAAAGAAACCTGTCAAATAATGTGTGGTAATCGTCTCTCTCTCATCTTGATTTTGTGGTTTTTGTTGTTGTTGTTGTTGTTGTTGTTGCTGTTGTTGTGTGTAACTCACTGATTTGAGTTGTGGAATTAGGTGGACACGTTCACCGACTCACCGTTCAAAGGAAACCCGACGGCTGTATGTTTGTTGGATAAAGAGAGAGACGATGATGAGTGGTTTCAAACTGTTACTAATGAGTTCAACCTCCCCATCACCTATTTCTTGACTTTGATTACTGACTCCGAGTCGGAGACTCATGACTCGTCCCACTCATCCACAAACCCTCGGTTTCGCCTCCGATGGTTCACTCCAGTTGCCCAGGTTACTTCACCATCATTGAAAGTTTGACAAAAATATAGAACTGTTTGTTTTCTGAATGATCTGTTTGGTTGCTGAGAAATCGTATGAAAAAGAAGAGAAAAAAAAATGAAATATAGCATCCAATTCCCGACCCGAATTGCGCAATCTTCTAATTTGGCTACTCAAATTACTTATAATTGTCGACTTAGCTTTTTTGGCATTAGATTTCATTAAATTTTGATTGATTGATTTCAGATTATTACTTGCTTTCTTTTCAACTTAATCTGAAAATATTTATACAATCCTTCATCTACATTTTTATCAAATTCATATTTGATGAAAAAATTGGCTAAAACTATGTTTGAACCATTTCATCAAATTTGTGTGAAATCGAGGGAGATTCAATTTTTTTCCCAAGTCAAAGATGAACCAAATCCTTCGTCAAAGTTCTCAAGTCATATTTTTACTCAAATTTGAAGAAATTTTAAAAAGATTAGAGATTTGAGAATTAATATATATATATATATAATAAAGGGAAAATTATCCAAAAGTCCCATATCAGCATTAGCAACCCCATTTAGTCCTACCAATTAACGCATATACTGATAGATCCCATAGGTGATAACATTATCACTAATAGGTCCTATTTTGATTTATATTTTGATATTATGGTCGCTTCTACCCCTTCATTTACTGCGTCACACCTCACTGTCACATGTCACACTGTCACACATGTCACACAACAAAAACTACTAGAGGGCATTTTTCCCAATGTGACACCCAAACACATGCTGTCACACTGTCTCACTGTCACACACGTCACACAGCAAAAAGTACTATAGGGCATTTTTCCCAATGTGACACCCAAACACACACCGTCACACTGTCTCACTGTCACACTGTCACACAGCAAAAAGTACTATAGGGCATTACTCCCAATGTGACACCCAAACACATATTGTCACACTGTCTCACTGCAAAAAAGTCACACAGCAAAAATTACTATAGGGCATTTTTCCCAATGTGACACCCAAACACACACCGTCACACTGTCTCACATAACCCAACAAACAAGGGCATTTCAGGAAGATACACATACCGCAGGACCAAACGGAGTAATAAAAATATTTAAGGACTAATTGCACCAACATTTCACATTACGAGACTTATCAGTAACAGATTTTTGAGATAAGTTTGGAATTTTTCAAAAACGAGATATAAGGATTGAAGTATATCATATCAGGCTTTTAACCAAATTTTTACTCAAATTTGATAAAAAAAAACTGATGAAAAAAAAAAAAGTGCAAGGATTGGAAATGCTCTCATACATCACATAGTGTGATAATTGAGGATTGTGTTTCAATAACTAAGTACATGGTAGTGAGTAATTTAATCTGGACACAATTTTCCATGTCTACTTGCAGGTTAAACATTGTGGTCATGGAACATTGGCAGCTTCACACTTTCTATTCACTTCTGGTTTGGTAAATACAGATAAAATTGAGTTTCTGACACTGTTTGGAGTTTTGATTGCTAAAAGAGTTATAGAATCACAAGATTGCGTCTTAATTGAGTTGGATTTGCCAATAGTTCCACTTTCTGATTTTGACTCTGTTGAGGTTCCATCTATTTCTAAAGCCTTGAGTGGTGCTTCTGTGATTGACTTAAAGATTACAACTACTGAAGAAGACCTCATTTTATGCATTTCTTTTGCGCTCTTTTCTTAATTATTCATAATTCTGCAACTTTGTATTTGAAGTAAATGATTAAAAGGGTGTGCAAATCATGCCAAAGGTGAGGTCAAGTGATCGTTCAATTTTAGAATTAAATGGTGGGAATGATGTGATTTCTAAGATATTCTGAGTAATTCTCTTCAAACTTTAGTGTGTTCATGGAGGGATGTCTCTCAGAGAGGGAAGTCAACTTCGACTGATATACGGATATTCATTTTGTACTTCAAAGAGAGTGAATGTAAATGCATTGTGGCAGGTTATGCTCCCATCAGGAAAGGCTGTTACAAATCTACAGCCCCAATTTGATGAAATACAACGATGCCCTGGAAGGGCAGTCATTATTACAGGGCCTGCTCCCCCTAGATCCATGTTTGACTTTTTTAGTCGCGTCTTCGGTCCTAAAATGGGGATCAATGAGGTAAAATATTATTGGCATTTTGTCCCAAACTACCTCACAATTTAAATCAGTTCCTTTCATCTTTTTAAGTGTCTCTTGGTTAAGTGGGAAAATATGTTCATAATAAGGAAAGCTGATGAAAAAAAAAATTAAATTAAAATAACATATCAAACATAATCCTCCATTGCTGGATGACTAATGGTGATACTCAGATTATAAAGAACTCTCATTAGAATTGATTGTTGCTCCTTCATATGTTGCTGCAATTTTTCAGGATCTTGTTACTGGTAGTCCACATTGTGCCCTAGCAGGTTATTGGTCAAAAAAGCTGGGGAAATGTGATTTTGATGCAAATCAGGTACTCTCTCTCTCTCTCTCTCTCTCTCTCTCATGCGTGCTCGTGCAGTTGTGCCAGTTGTGTTCTTTCTTCATTCATTCATTGTATTGTATTGTATTGTTTACTTGGCATAGGCATCAGCTAGAGGTGGCATACTAAACCTCCATTTAGATGAAAAGACTCAGAGAGTACTACTTCGGGGAAAAGCCATTGCTGTAATGGAAGGTTCTCTTTTGGTTTAACTAGGAATTGCCCCATCTTTGCTTGTATGAATCAACTGAAATAAAAGGCTGTTAATGTTTGGAAGGCTTGCTTTGAATTTTGATTGACGCGTTTGTTGCCAAAGTTAATGTTACTCCTTGTAAGTTTTGTACTAGACATCTTTTGTAAAATTACATAAATTTGTATCTTTGCTATCTGTAATGGAAATTCTCTTTCTTGTTATCTCTGACTATTAGATCAAAACCTGTGTAACTCTAACTAAAGATTTTCAAAACAATTCCTAAAATCGCATAAGAAGGGCTTTTTTTTCCTTCCCTCTCTTTCTTTTGATTAGTTTGATTGTATTTTCTTTAACTCTGCTCTTCATAAAATTAACATGGCAATAGGAAATATTTTGTGAGATATAATCTTCATTTGAAATAGCAGTCAAGTTGATCCAAGAGAGGGCTAAATGTGAACTCTCCTTGTAACTGTGGTTGAAGACTCGAGATTTCCTTCTACAAAGGTGCAATATGTCACATACCGACTCATTGGGGATGTGAGTTCTATACCAAGCACCTTGCAAGCGCATTAGTTTGTGAACGGCAAGGCAAGCAGGGTAGATCTTTATCGCATCTCCTAGGTTGGTCCATGGGCATAATTCACGGGGTATGCAGTACCACTCGTGGAGCCGACTTCTCAGAAGGATGACAAGCGCCCAGTCTGTGACAAGTGGTATCAGAGCCAACCTAGGAGCACTGTGATGGGGACGGTACGTGGGACTTACACCAAGCACCTTCATTGTGGGGTCCACACCAAGGGTGGTGTCCGCACGGGACGGGTTCACATGAGTAGGGGAACGGACAAGTATGGAGGCATGGATGGAAATGTTCCCCTGACGTGGGCGTCAGGTACTAGTGGTGATAGCATGTCACGTACCAACTTATTGGAGGTGCTAGTTTTACACCAAACACCTTACAAGCGCATTAGTTTGTGAGCGGCAAGGCAGGCAGGTAGATCCTATCTTATCTCCTGGGTTGGTCCATGGGCATAATTCACGGGATATGCAGTACCACTCGTGGAACCGGTTTCTTAGGAGGATGACAAGCGCCCAATCCGTGACAAATAGCTCCATATCTCATACCCACAAAGAAGAAAATCAGTATGTAGTGCCATGGCCAATACTGGAACTAATCCTCTTTCTTTGTGTTTGTGTTTGAACTCTGGTTATGTTTGTCTGTTATTCCTCTGAAAATGAAAAAATTGCTAAACAAAATTGTTGGCAAGGGCCTGTAACTGAAACCTACCAAATCAAATTTGTACTAATTCAGTGCTTACTCTGTCAACTAGACCATTAGATACAAAAGTCAGGAATATCACTTTCAGTCCAGATTCTAATAATGCTATCAAATTTTTGTGTAGTAGTTGATATGTCACCATAGTATTAACTTTTTATATTCAGATTTAATCATTGTAGTATTTATTACATAGTCTTACTTTAAAAATCATGCGAGACTCTTTAATTTGAAGGGTTGGCGACCTACTTCATCTGAAGTTTGTTTAGAGGGTTATACTAATCTACTTTATGAACAGTGAAAAAGTAAAGAGACTTGTATCATTTGCCATTCATTAAAAAAACATCTCAGTATTTGTTATTCTTTGGGTTTCAAATTTTTTGTCAATTTTCACTATTTTAGATATTCAAAAGAATCATTTATATTTTCTACTTTATTCTATTTTGAACAATTTAAAAAACTTTATCTACAAGTATTAATTGAATTTTTAATTTATGTGTATCTGTTTCAAAATATTAGTCTCTTATTTTATTTTTCATTATTCTAAAATATTAGTTCATTTTAAAAAATTACGAACTAAAAGAACATAAATTTTCCTATATATTTTGCCATTTTTTAAATTCATTAATAATAGTTTTGACGTGTAATAATTGTACTACCAAAGGATAGTTTTGAAAAGTTAATGGGTGTGTTTGGTTTATGTTTTGAGATAATAAATGGGGATCAATGAGGTAATAAATTGGCATTTGGTCCCAAATTACCTCATGATTTAAATCAGTTCATTTCATCTTTCTAGGTGTCTCTTGATTAAGTGGGAAAATTTTGTTTATAATAAGTAAATGAAAGCTAATGAAAATAAGGGGAAAAAAAATTACAATTTAAAATAACAGATCAAACACAATCCTCCATTGTTGGATGACTAATGGTGATACTCAGATTATAAAGGACTCTCATTCAATAGTTTTCTAGCTGTAATAGAGTTGATGGACGCTCCCTCATATGTTGTTGCCAAGGTTCTGTGGCGCAGTGGCGGTTGCAGGGTGTAAAGGCTGTAATGTAATGGTTGCGGTAACCGAAACCGTGAATTTTTTTATTTTTTGCACAATTTAAAAAAACTTATCGATACGCATATTTTTTTTCTATGATCATATTTATTGAGTTTTAAAATAAATATTGATCAATTTTTGTAAATTTTTAAGTATGATCCAATATATTTCATATTTTTAAATCATTATAAACTGAGTTTTTTACATTTTATTTTAATAATTAATGACTTTATATTATACAAAAAATCAATCACTAACTATTATATATAAAACAATGACAAAAGTAAGAGAATAAATAAGAGCCTAAATATATATATATATATATATACATATTTTAATCAAGCCAAATAGATAATAACCACACTTATTATTATTATTATTATTATTATTATTATTATTTATTATTATTATTATTATTATTATTATTATTTTCAAACAATATATAGATAGACACACATAAACAAAATGGTTGAATGATAGCAGCTAAATAGAATATAGGTCTTACAGTTTCAACAAATTAATAACATGTTCTTCATCTTCCCTCTTTTCTCTCTATCTCTTGCTCCTCCATCTTTCCCCTTCTCTCTCTATCCCTCTTCCCCCATTTTCAGCTTTTTTTTGTGTGTGTGTTTTTTCGAAAGAAGAGTTTGGAACCGTTACGTAACGGTGCGTAACAGGCCGTTACGGCTGTTACGGCACCGTTATGACCACTACGGCAACCGCCACGACCGACACACCTATAAATCTCAATCACATTGCAAAAGCGGCCTTAACGGGTGGTGGTAACCACTACAATCGTTACGTAACAGCATTACGTAACGGTTTGGCTGTTTTTTAAAACCTTGGTTGCTGCTATTTTCAAGATATTGTTACTGGTAGTGCACATTGTGCCCTAGCAGGTTATTGGTCAAAAAAGCTGGGGAAATGTGATTTTGCTGCATATCAGGTACTCTCTCTCTCTCTCATGCGCGCTCGTGCAGTTGTGCCAGTTGTGTTCTTTCTTCATTCATTAATTGTATTGTATTGTATTGTTTACTTGGCATAGACATCAGCTTGAGGCGGCATACTGAACCTCTATTTAGATGAAAAGACTCAGAGAGTACTACTTCGGGGGAAAGCCATCACTGTAATGAAGGTTCTCTTTTTGTTTAACTAGGAATTGTCCCATCTTTGCTTGTGTGAATCAATTGAAATAAAAGGTTGTTAATGTTTCGAAGGCTTGCTTTGAATTTTGATTGACCCATTTGCCGTCAAAGTTAATGTTACTCCTTGTAAGTTTTGTACTAGACATCTTCTGTAAAATTACATAAATTTGTATCTTTGCTATCTGTAATGGAAATTCTCTTTCTTGTTATCTCTGACTATTAGATCAAAACTTGTGTAGCTGATACAAAATTCTAACTAAGATCTTCAAAACAATTCCTGAAATCGCATAAGAAGATTTTTTTTTTTTTTTTTTTCCTTCCCTCTCTTTCTTTTGATTAGTTTGATTGTATTTTCTTTAACTCACTCTTCATAAAATTGACATAGAAATAGGAAATATTCTGTGAGATATAATCTTTATTTGAAATAGCAGTCAAGTTGATCCAAGAGGGGGCTAAATGTGAACTCTCCTTGTAACTTTGGTTGAAGACTTGAGATTTTCTTCTACAAAGGTGCAATAGTTCCATATCTCATACTCACAAAGAAGAAAATCAGTATGTAGTGCCATGGCCAATACTGGAACTAATCCTCTTTCTTTGTGTTTGTGTTTGAACTCTGGTTATGTTTGTCTGCTATTCCTTTGAAAATAAAAAAATTGCTAAACAAAATTGTTGGCAAGACCCGGTAACTGAAACCTACCAAATCAAATTTGTACTAATTCAGTGCTTACTCTGTCAACTAGACCATTAGATACATAAGTCAGTAATATCACTTTCAGTCCAGATTCTGATAATACTATCAATTTTTTGTGTAGTAGTTGATATGTCACCATAGTATTAACTTTTTATATTCAGATTTAATCACTGTAGTATTTATTACATAGTCTTACTTTAAAAATCATGCAAGACTTTTTAATTTGAAGGGTTGGCCACCTACTTCATCTGAAGTTTGTTTAGAGGGTTATACTAATCTACTTTATGAACAGTGAAAAAGTAAAGAGACTTGTATCATTTGCCATTCATTAAAAAAAACTCAATATTTGTTATTCTTTCGGTTTCAAATTTTTTGTAAATTTTCACTATTTTAGATATTCAAAAGAATCATTTATATTTTCTACTTTATTCTATTTTGAACAATTTAAAAAACTTTATCTACAAGTATTAATTAAATTCTTAGTTTTTGTGTATCTGTTTCAAAATATTAATCTCTTATTTCATTTTTCATTATTCTAAAATATTAGTTCATTTCCAAAAATTACGAACTAAAAGAACATAAATTTTCCTATTTTGCCATTTTGTAAATTCATTAATAATAGCTTTGAAGTATAATAATTGTACTACCAGAGGATAGTTTTGAAAAGTTAATAGGTGTGTTTGGTTTGTGTTTTGAGATAAATTTTCAAAAAAAAAATTGGGAAGAGTTTAGAATTTTTTTTGGTTTGTTTAGTTGTATATTTTGAAAATAGTTTTAGAGTTTAGGAGTTTGGGATGATTTGATATTTTGTTGTAGTTGAGTAAATATGTGTGAGAGAAAAAGTGATCAAGAAGGAAAGAGGAGAGAGAAACAATGATTGATTGATGTGTAGGAGCGAAAGTGATTTCAAAAAAAAAAATTCAAAAAATTTGAACCAAACAAAATTTTAAAAAAATTCTCATAAATTGTTTCTTGAGATACAAACCAAACAAATTTTTAAAGTCAAATAATTGTACTATTAAAAAAAAAAAAAAAGAAGAAGAAGATTAATATTATGAGACGAAAAAAGTACATAAATACATTATTTAGAGCATTTCTAACGTTGTAACTTTTTTTTTTTCCACCACATTTGAGTAAAAATTTGACTAAAAACTCCATCAGATATCACGTGCTCCAACAAAGGATTTTGAACTTTCATCAAAACACCTGTCGACTGGACAGACAACCGGGCAGATGTCTGACCAGACAGACAACCGAGCAAATGTCTGACCGATCAGCCGGCTAGTGTAATTTTTTCACAAATTTTTGTAAGGAGGTAGTCATCTGGGAGGATAATCGACCGGACATCCATTGTGAAAATAACCTGCAGCTCTAACGGCTATGTGTTGGGTATACCTCCTTATTGGAGTGTGGGACCCAATTGGTTTATTAAAAGAATTTTAATTTGGTTTGGTTTAGGTATAATATATTTTTATATATTATATCTAATTTTGTGGAGACCCAATTCAATTTGAAAACAACTAAGGGTTTGATAAAAAAAACCCTAGATGCACAATATATGATTTGTATTGTTTTTCCCAAAAAAAAAGTGCAGCTGTTTTTTGCTTGGGAAGTTGCAACACGTTTTTGATCAATTAATTCGGTGAGATAGCACTTGGTGCATCATATTTGGTGGAATTAAATTGGGTGAGTTAGTGTTGTTGTTTGGCTGATCTTCGGAAGTTCCCTTTGCTTCGGTTTTGTTGGTTCTTTGAAGCATTATCAGTGTGCTTATTCAGTTGTTTGGTGCAGTTGATTTGGGTTAATTATTTTGGATCTTCTTCAACTCTGGTTTTGAAGATTTTGGTTCATCTATTTGGTGAGGTCTTTCCTCTTGTTTGTTTGTGATTATTTGGAATTCACCTAAGGGTGGTTTTGTGAGACCATTAGTGTCTCGTTTGTAATCGTTTGGAACTTATTTGGTTGATAGTGGAATCGGATTTCGATCCCGTGGACGTACCTCACATTGAGGGAACCACGTAAAAATTCTTGTGTTGCCTTTGATTTAATTTTTCCGCATTAATTTTTATTCCCATTGATTGATTTACTTGTGGGGAATCATCGATTTTTCCAAACACTATGAACAGTAAAATAATGAAAAGTCTCAACTGTCTTTAATTTGGTAAAAAATTTATCATATCCTCAATTTAATATTCATCTGATAAAATGATTAGAGCAACAAAAATGACCTTTTTTTCATTAAATTTAAATTTATAAAATAATTAGTAATACGCTAGGGATGGTTTTATTAATATGATTTAAAGACAAAAATGCTAAAAATAGGAGGAATTTTTATATGAAAGGAATCACAATAAATAGTAAAAGGTAACTTATGACATTTTATTCGCATTCAAAAATTACTTTAAGAGCATCTGTATCAAATTAGTTAAAATTATTTTTTAGCTAAATTAGTGATATTGTTCATCAAAAATGGGCTGCATCAGTCTCATCACTGTTCATCGCTAATATACAAGTGCTACAGTACCTCGCTACAACAAGCGAGCTACTGTTCATCGCTAGTTGTGTGATACCGGACTTCTGCTCAAAAGTCCGGCCGGTCAACGGTAATTTTTTTTTTCCCCCCTCCAATTTTACCTTTTGTAAAACATAAGAATTATTTAGTTCATAACTCATCAATTTAATTTAAAAAAAGGGAGACTTATTTATAAGTCCTTTTTCAGAACCTTATACTAAGCTAAGTCCTGTGTAATTTCTTATAGAGTCTCAAGTCCTATTTTCATAAGAATATATTCCATAAGATCCTAATCTTTTTACCCCCATTTTCAGAGAGAGAGAGAGAGAGAGAGCGATTGATAATGAATTGTCTTCTGAATCTGATTCTTTGTTGTAGATGTTGATCAGAGCAAGACCCTCAAATAGCATGGGTCTCCCCTTTCTCCTCGGGAATCGTGGAAGATGATTGATTTTCACAATCTTCTCTCTCTCTTCTCTCCTTCTGTGGTGGTTCTTCTGTGCATCTTCACCTTTGTCTCTTCCCCTACGTTCTCGAATTACTGCCCGAAATCAAAAACTGCTATAAACAAACCAACGAAACGAGAAATTCTTGCGACGTATTATTTTTATTTCTTTTATCTTTTATTATTGTTTTTTAATAATTACACTCATGATCTCATGTTTGAAAAAATTATAATTATTTTCATATTTTTTTATACAATTAAGATTATATATCTATTTCAAAACAAACGGATTAAAAAAATAAAAACTTATTAAGTTTGCGAAACGTAACGTGACACATTACGTTACGTTTATGTAAATGTCACATTACGTTTATATAGGTGTCACGTTACGTTACGTTTATATACGTGTCACATTACGTTCATATTGGTGTCACGTTACGTTTATATAGGTGTCACGTTACGTTACGTTTATGTAGATATGTCACGTTACGTTTATATAGGTGTCACGTTACGTTACGTTTATGTAGATATGTCACGTTACGTTTATGTAGGTGTCACGTTACGTTTATGTAGGTGTCACGTTACGTTACGTTTATATCAATTTCCTATATATGGTTTTATTACTTATTTATGATATTAACAACTAATATTGAGGGTAAATATGTCAAGAAACTTCCCATAGGACTTATGGGAACATAAGTTTTTTTGTGGGACCAAATGTAGCACAAGTCTCTCTAATAGGACTTCTAAATAATTTTTCCTTAAAAAGAATAACAAATATTCTAATAAAATTAAATTAAAATAAAGAGATTGATGCAGTAAAGTGACTAACTAAAATGAAAAAATACTTTTTTAATTATAATTTGATTAAAATTTTGAAAACCTATGCTCTGATAGACGAACGAACGTCGGATGCCCTGCGACCAAACATATCCCAAGTAGGCCAGGCGAGGGAAGCCGCCGTCAAACTAATATAAATAGATGCAGCGCCATGGATTCATCTTCTAAAAGCGCTCTTCGTTTTAGTTAGTACTGAAGATGGGAAAGAAGCCTGTTAAGTACTGTGTGGTAATCTCTCTCCTCACTATCATACGCAAATTTTGATTTTGTGCTTTTCGTTGTTTTTGTGTGACTCACTGATTCGAGTTGTGAGATTAGGTTGACGCGTTCACTGACTCGCCGTTCAAGGGAAACCCAGCGGCGGTATGTTTGTTGGAGGAGGAGGAGAGAGACGAGGAGTGGTTGCAAGCAGTTGCTAGTGAGTTCAACATTTCCCAGACCTGTTACTTGACTCGGATCACTGAGTCCGAGTCGGAGACTCAAGACTCATCCAACTCAACTACAAGCCCTCGGTTCCACCTCCGATGGTTCACTCCAGTTGCCGAGGTCAGTGGAACATTTAAAAAACTGAACTGTTTCTTTTCTGATTTGATCCGTTTGGTTGCTGAGAATATCAGGAAAAAAGCAAAGGAAAACGTAACACTGAATATTTTAATTTGGCAACTTAAATTACTTGTAATTTGATTGATTGATTGATTGATATTTTAGTCAAATTGAGAGTCGTGTTTGAATAGCTAAGTTCATGGGAGTGGGTAATTTAATCTGGGCATGGAATTTATGGCTTCTTGCAGGTTAAACTTTGTGGTCATGCAACCTTGGCAGCTGCACACTTTCTATTCACTTCTGGTTTGGTAAATTCTGATAAAATTGAGTTTCTGACACTATCAGGAGTTTTGACTGCTAGAAGAGTTCCAGAAGCCCAAAAAAAAGGCAAATTGGAAGATTGCTTTTTAATTGAGTTGGATTTTCCAGTAGTTCCACTTACTGAATTTGACTCTGCTGAGGTTCCATCAATTTCTAAAGCATTGAGTAATGTTTCTGTGATTGAATTAAAGAAGACAACTACTGCAGAAGACCTCTTTGTATGCATTCTTTGTTTATTTATTGTTATTCATAATTATGCAACTTTGTATTTTTTGAAGTAAATGGTTGAAAGGGCATCTAAGAAAAAAAAAGGGTTAATTACACTAATAGTCCCTATAGTTTGGGACTTATGTCACTTTGGTCCCTGACTTTTCAATTGTGACACATTTGACCCTGAAGTTTGAATCTTGTTCCAAATAAGGACAATTGAAAATATTATTAGATTTTTTAAGGGTAAAATCGTCAATTTGATAAAATATAAACTAATTTGACAAAAATAAATGTCAAAAAAATATTTTTAATTTTTAAAAATTATTTTTATCCACCAATGATAAAATTATTTAAAATTAATAAAAATTACATGATTAATTTTTTAAAAATTAATTTTACATGATCATCATCCAAACACATAATAAAAATTAATTTGGTAAAAATAAATAAATAAATGTCTAAAAGATTTATTAATTTTACATAATTCTATTTTTAGTAGGTAGAAATAATTTTTAAAAGTTCAAAAATATTTGCTTGACATTTATTTTGTCAAATTAGTTTATATTTTATCAAATTGACAATTTTACCCTTGAAAAATCTAATTATATATTCAATTGTCCTTATTTGAAACAAGATTCAAAATTCAGGGTCAAATGTGTCACAATTGAAAAATCAGGGACCAAAGTGACACAAAACCCCAAACTATAAGGACTATTTGTGTAATTTGCCCAAAAAAAAACTATAAATGAAAGAGTGATTGCTCCATTTTAAAATTAAATGGTGGGATGATTTGATTTCGAATTTGGGTGCATTCTCAAACTTTCATGGCAGTATCTCAAAGAGGGAAGTTAACCTGAACTGATATATGGATATTCATTTTGTACTTGCATTTTGGCAGGTGGTGCTCCCATCGGGAAAGGCTGTTGCAGATCTACAGCCCGAATTTGATGAAATACAACGATGTCCTGGAAGGGGATTAATTATTACAGCGCTTGCTCCCGCCGGATCTGGGTTTGACTTTTTTAGCCGCTTCTTCTGTCCAAAATTGGGGATCAATGAGGTAATATATTGGCATTTGGTCCCAACCCAAACTACCTCGTGATTTAAACCAGTTCCTTTCATATTTCTAGGTGTATTTTGATTAATTGGGAAAACGTTGTTTATTATATGTAAAAGAACAATTCAGACATATTAACTAGTCATGATTTGAAATGAAATTGCCAACACAAAAATGATACAAGACTACATTTTTCCTTACGGTGTACATTGTCTTAAGTGTCGGATTTTCTACTATAGCACTATAAGAAAAGCTCCATATCTTGACTGTTTGGTATCAATCTCTATTTCTTGAAATGTTTTGAGAGATAATTACCACCCAAACAAAAGGCTATTGCATGACATATTTTTGGCATAATCCTCCTTTGCCGGATTACTAATTGTGATACTCAAAATATAAAGAACTTACATTCAACAGTTTCCCCCATGTCACTTGCTGTTATTTTTTAGGATCCTGTCTGTGGGAGTGCACATTGTGCCTTAGCAGCCTATTGGTCTAAAAAGCTGGGGAAATGTGATTTTGTTGCATATCAGGTAAAATCTCTCTCTCTCTCTCTCTCTCTCTCTCTCTCTCACAGTTGTGCGCAGGCGCATCACTTGCTTTTTTTGCCCATTTATTAATTATCTTGTTTATTTGACGTAGGCATCACCTAGAGGTGGCATTCTAAACCTCCATATAGACGAAAAGAGTCAGAGAGTATTACTTCAGGGGAAAGCCATCACTGTAATGGAAGGTTCTCTTTTGGTTTAATTAGGAATTACCCCATCTTTGCATGTATTAAGTAATTGAAATAAAAGGTTGTTAATGTGTGGAAGGCAGGCTGTTAATGTGTGGAAGGCTTGGTTTGAGTTCTGAACGCTTCCAGGTTGACTTTACTCATCGTACTAGACATCTTCTTAAAATTACATTTGGCCCTATTTGAAATAAATGTACCGGATTATTCCCTTTGTATGTCTGCTAAGAATTTCATTCAGTATATAATTCTGCCATGGGAATTCTTTTTATTGTTGCCACTGACTAATAGAACACAACCTGTGTAGCTAATGCAAATTACTAAATTAAGATCTTTAAAACAATTCCTGAAATCACATAAGATGTTTTTCTTTTAATTTGTTTGATTTTATCTTCAACTCACTCTTCATTAATGTGATTTGGAAATAGGAAATATAATCTTTATTTTTTATTGTTTCGCAGTACTGGGATCTATAGCAACAATGGCAGCACCAGCAGTGTGATGACCCTGTCTTGTGTTAAGTTAATTAATCATGATTATGTTGTGATTATGTGATTAATTTGAATTTGGGTGTTAATTGCATAATTATATATAATCGTAGGAAAATCTATTCAACTTACTATTGTAAATTGAAAATTGAAGGCCTTATCGGTCACAGAAATCGAAATTGACTACGCCATTGTGATTAGCGTAATTTTTAGAGCCTATGGTGAAATTTAATTGAAAACTGATTCGAAACGAATTAATTAGTTTAAACTGATTGAATTAAGCACCATTACTTAGCCCTAATCAAATTTGATTAGGCAAGCCTATATAAGTGGCCTATTTACACTTATGAGCATTGTTTTTGAGCTCATTTCTCTCCTTTGGCTGAGATTACTCTAGAGAGAGAGAGAGGGTCGGTTGGAGAGAGAGAGAGAGAGAGGAGAGAGTGAGGGCAATTGGTGAATTGAGCAAGAAATTTGAAGATTGTGACGATTAATTCAAAAACTAGCTAGAATTTGGAAGATTGGAGTTTATAGGTGAGTAATTGGATATGAATTCATGAGTTTGAATTTGTAATTTTGTAAATTCAAGTTAAGTGGTAATCAAGAACAAGAATTAACATGAATATGAAGAATTTGAAGTCTATATGCACATGCATTTATAGAATTGCCATGATTTTACATACTCAAGCATGAATCATGTTGAACATAAAGAATTGAGCACCAAATTTCACATGCATGCATAATTTTGTATAGCTTCATGATTTTGAACACCACTTGCACCATTTAAAATGAAATTGAAGTCAATATTTCACATGCATGCAAGTAAGGACTTTGATTATTTGAGTTTTGAAATTGACAAGAAGAATTTGAAATGGTTTGAGAGATGAACTATGATTTTGGACAATTGGTTTCAAAGTACCTATATTCTTATGTTATACAATGTTTTTCCATGCTTTTGTATCAAAAACATGAGTTTTGGGCCTTTGAACATCAAGATTGAGCTTCAAATTCAGTTCTGGAAATTCCAAAATTCGTCAAGTCCGCTCGAGCGGGAAAGGTGCCGCTCGAGCGTAAAATGTTAGCTCCCAGAAGTTTTGCAGACATTGATGTCTGCTCGAGCAAGAAGAGTTACGCTCGAGTGTCCAGTCACATGTTTAACTCTCAGCTCGAGCATTCGAAGTCAAGCTCGAGCGCAAAAATGAAGTAACCAATACTTTTGCAGACCAAAGGGGTCCGCTCAAGCGGAGAGCCCTGTTTCAGAAATTTTAAAAAGTTGTTTTGTATTTCATTTTCCGTTCTCTTCCATTTCTAAGCACTCTTAGGCATGCATTGAGCTTTGTATATAACCTAAAACAATAAGAAAGAGGCCTAAGAGAAAGAAATAAATTTAGAACGGATTGAATCGTTTGTGACCCAATATGTGTTATGTATTATGTAAGGTCGAGCACAAGAACAAATCCACCGGCAGAACACTGTGAATAATATCTTAATAAAGATATTTTGAAGTATGCTATTTGTCCAATTGCTTACTCCTATTTGAGTTTCCTAGGTTTGTTAATTTGAATTGTGGACAAATATTCGTTATGCCATATGATTGGATAAGGCCGTTGGATTACAATTATGATTATGATGTGATTGTGATCTCAAGTACAAATGTGCATTTCATAAATGATTGAGCCAAAGTCCATTTGACATAAATGATGGGCCAAAGGCTGTTTGACATGAATGATGAGCCAAAGGCCATTTGACATGAATGATGGCCCAAAGGCCATTTGACATAAATGATTGGGCCAAAGGCCATTTGACATGAATGATTGAGCCAAAGGCCGTTTGATGGGAATGATTGGGCCAAAGTCCGTTCAACAAGAGTGAATTGGGCCCGAGGCCGTTTTACATAAATGAATTGAGCTCGAGGCCGTCTGTTAGGAACAAAGTGGGCCAGAGGCCATTTGATATGTTTGGGCTTGAAGCTGTTAATGTACCACATAGAAACATGGACAGACCCAAGGCCGTTTGATACGTCTGTTTCAAATTTCATTCATGTACCTTCTTCATTTGATATTATTCACTAGGCTTTCGCTCACTCTCATTTATGCGTATGTAGGTGAGCAAAGAGATGTCCAAACCCAGCCTCAGTGAAGTATGTGAGGAATGTCAAGTTTTGTGGAGTCAGCCCGAATGTTTCACGCACGAGACACCGTTTTGCTTCTTTTGGTTTGCTCTTTTGTTATCTTGGTGAACATGTCGCATCACCTTTGTATATAAGCCTTTGGTTTGGCTAACTATGATTTGAATGATCCTGTATGTGTAAAATTCTATGTTATGTTCCCAGTGTGGGTTATTAACGAGTATATGTAAGACATTATGATGTGCCATGTAAACACAGCTCTATGGACAAAAATTTTAAGTTTGTTTCCGTTTTGGCCCCTTGACTCTGTTGAAAGATATTTCATTGGGTTTGAGGCCCTAGGTAATGTAGACACCTCATTTTTGACCGCCCTTAAGACTTGGGCACTACTGATGGTTTACTTGGTGGTGAAAGGTGTGCAGGGCAAAAGTTCAATTTCTTCGGCAAGAGGAGAGTCAAATCCTAACCTCACACCCCATTTTGGACCAAAGCTATTTTGAATGGTTTTTACACCTTAAAACCCTCTCTTTCAAAACCTTTTTGAAAATAGGTTCCTACGATGTCCCGACGCTCGCATTTTGTTAAATGTCGCGCCTTTTGGTAAACCGAACAAGGACAGAGTGGAAATGAATGAAGGAGAGATGAAATCTTTGAAAAATATTTCAAAACACCTTGTTTAGGGGTTTGGAGTTGAAGAAAATGTGAAAGGAGAGAAGAGAACTAGTTTGGGAGAAGTTCGGCATGACTCCGGGTAGGACCAAAACTGCGCGGCTTCACCAAAAGAGGGATATCTCTTAGCACAGTTGGAGTTTTGATGCAAGGCTTCCACCATTGGAAAGCTTACTTCCGGGGCTTCAATTTGCACAAGAATGACCTGAAAAAGCATCCAGATGAAGGAGTTAGGCTTTCTTCAAGTCGGGGACTAAGGCTGATTTTTGATGCTGGCCTCTATGGAAGTGTGCCGGCCATTAATGGCCAATGCCTGCCCCATGCAGGCCAAAAATGGTAGGGTGCCAGCCAACAATGATAAGGTGCCAGCCATTGATGCCAGAAAGCAGATTTCAACAGATATTTTATCTCTAGCTGGCACAGCTGTCTTGGCTGAGATATTTTCGACCAAACCTTTGCTTTTTGCTATATATGAGGCCATATATCATATATTCAAGAGAGTTAGAGCACTTAGAACTTCTTGAGCAAGTTTTGAGAGCCTTTCTTTCTACACCTCTCTCTGCACATTCCTCTCTCTCAAGAACTCTTGAGCATTTGTGCTAGAAGGCTTGTATACAACCATCTTCAACCTATCAACCCTTGAGAAGAGTTGATCACCATTGGCTTGAGATCCCTTGTTCTTGCACCATTACACCACCTCTCATAGCCTACCACCTCCACCATCCATTCAATCATCTTAGAGCTATTTTTCAGAGGTTGAAGATTCACCTTCTTGGTCCAGAACTTGCTGCATTGCTGTGCTACAAGGGTAAGCCTCTATTTCTCCTTTTTTTGCATTATTTTGCTTCATAACTTAGCCTTATTTGCAAGCATTTTTGGACTTCAACATAAACTGAAAAGTGTCTTCTTTTGAGCTCCTCTTGAAGTTTGATTAAGGACACTTTTCTGTTTGAGGTCATATACCTCCTTGTATGCTCTATCCCTCTTTGTAGGCTTATTTTGCTTCATATCTTAGCCCTACTTGTGAGCATTTTCAAGATTTGTCATAAACTGAAAAGAGTCTTATTTTGAGCCCCTCTTGATGTTTGATTAAGGGCATTTTTCTATTTGGGGTCATTTACTTCCTTGAATGCTTGTTTGCCTCTTGTTTTGAGCCTTGCATCTAGGCCTTTGTTGCATGCTTTGTTTGGCCTTCTAGCCACTGAAATCCAGTGGATTTTCAGTGGCTAGCATACTATTTTGAGAGCCAAAATCAGAGAGGGGTGACCCCCTCTCTCCTTGTCTTATTTGTTGGCCCTTTAGGCCTTCCAAAGGGGCCCCTACTTGCATGTTGTGAAGTCACATTTTAGGCCCAATTTGGTGAGTTTCAAGGTCTGCCTTAGCTCTGTCCGGAGCCCCTTTGACCATATTTTGTGTCCCTCATGCATGTGTGGAGCAACCCTCCTCAAGGCCTTTCAAGGGGACCTTTCATTGCATGCTTCCTAGCCACATTCCAGGGACTTTTTGGTGGGTTTTAGGACCCTCATAACCTATTTCCAGAGTTGGTTTTGCCATTTGGTGTGTCCATCATATACATGTGGAACAACCCCTTGCATGGCCCTCCAAAGGAGCCCATCATTTTTGCATGCATTGACTGAGTTTCAGTGGTTATTTGGGCATATTTTAGCATACCATGTTGCTGTTTTTGGCTGGTTTGGTGACCTCTCTTGTGCTTCATATACATGTAATGTAAACCATGCTTACTAGCCTATGTTGCATGTTGTTTTAGCCCTTCATGTTAGCACCTTTTGCCATGCTTGGCACTGATTTGGTGCATGTTTAGGACTGCCTTGGCTTTGTTTTCATGCCTCATGGTCAAATAATGCTTGCGCATGCTTGTGGTTCAATGCACTTGCTTAGCTTTGAGTTTCGGGGTCCATTACATGCATATATTGAGGAATTTCCTTGTTTTGGGGCCATTATACATCATATTTCAGAGCTTGTTTGAATGCCATATTGTCATGTTTTATACTCTTTAAATGCGTTTGAGAGTCGGACTTGTATGCCTCATTTACGGACCATTGAATGAGCTCCATTTCGTTGCATTCCGAGCCATCATTTTAGGCCATTTCCCCACTGTTTCAGACCTGCCTAGGGTCTGTTTGGGGTTGGTTTTGCCATTAGTGCATTGCTTTGGGTACCTCTAGAGTAACGCACTTCACTAGTTTCGGTACCCGGGCCCCCTAGCTTGCATTGTGTGCCATGTTTGCATGTTTCGGGACCTTTTTGTATCATGTTTCAGAGCTGGAATTTGTGTGTTTCTATGCCATCTTGCATCCTTTTCCATGCTTTGGTAGAGTGGCATTTGATGCCTTAGGATCAATCCCTTACATCCGTGCATGTTTGCATGTATTTCGATCGTCTCATTTCCATCACATGGCCACTGATTTGGGCTTAGTTGAGAGCTGCCCACATTAGTTTAAGTCCATCCCTTTGCATGTTGTCGCATGCCTGTCTTGCATATTGTTGTATGCTTGCTCCATCTTTGCATGTTGTCGCATGCTAGCCCCATTACATGTTGTTGCATGTTCATTTTGCATTTTGTCACGTTGTTCAAGGTTGTCACCTCACATCATGCCTATGTGCTTGTTGCATGTCATTAGCCTTGTTAGGTTATTCATATTGCATGTTTGCCATCCTTACGTGTTGCATTGTTTGGATTAAGTGTTAATCCGAGCACGAGGAACGAGGGGCGTTTCATACTCCGAGTGATGGAACGTGTCTCAATTCTCGGTCGCCAAAGCACTTGATGATTCATGATAGAGTTCTAGGCTTTACTTGCTTTATTTGTGCATTCATTTTCATATTGATTTGCACAAGTTGGATCTTTGGCCATCATGCATCGGGATGCGTGATTAATGGTCGTAAATCCGACTATGCCTTTCCCTTAATGTTTTGAGGTGATTTGGGATGGCATAATGCATACATGCCCTTGGGAGACCCTCCATTCTCTCTATTTTGTGCTTTGTTGCAGCTTAGTGTCACAGTACACCAGTGGCTGGCAGTGCACCATTGATGGCCGGCAGGCACTCATCCTTGGCCGGCAGGTGGCCGGCAGTGCTCCTCCATGGCCGGCAGGCCACTGGTGTATCCCTCCGGCAGTGTTTTGGTAAGTTCCATCAATAAGCACTAGAAGACACCTTGCCAGCAAAGCCTCTAGAGAGCAACCGGAAGGCGTTTCGAGGCGAGGAACCGAAGCGAGTATGCATACCCTCCTCTTCTTCAAACAAAGCTAGAATAGCATTCATTTACTGCTTACTTGTTAGTTAGTAGTCGTGTAATAATTAGTTGTAGCTAGTTATTAATTTGGTTTTATAATAATTAATTAGCTCGTGAGTTAGTTAATTAGGCGGCTTGTATTATTCTTTCGGACCCTCCGAGCGAGGGCACAATTGTAATAAGTGTGCGTGTGTGTGATGTATGTCTTCCAACCCCGCGTCTTTCTCCCTTTTATTTACCAGCTTATGATGGTTAGATTAGGGCATGTTTCAATTAGCATACTTATGCTTGCATGTTTGCATCATTCATCTGTCTTGCATACACCGGGCTCGGCGCATCATACTAATTGCATTGTATTTCAATTCCGAGTTGAATACTTGTTAGCTGTAGCATCATCATATGCCATCTTAGAATAGCCGAGCCTATCTTAGTTGCATTTTGCATGTGTTGCATTAGGCATTTCTATATAGTTAGGATCATGCATTGATTTCTAACATAGCTTCTGTTTTGGCTTGGAGTACTCGGTAAGTGTTATGCTTTAGCATCCTTGCATGTGTGTGAGTGACTGCCATGATAGCATGCTTACCATAAGGCTAACTGCTTATGTGATATATCTGCATGAATGCGTGGGTGAAGGTTGGGTTATTTGAATTGGAACAATTCACCGATTGAGAGTTTTAAGCCCACTTGATAGTGGCAAAACCATCTTTTCTAAGCCCACCCGAGGGTGGCAAATCCACGTCTTAGCCTACTTGCGGGTAGCATCATCAAACCATCTTTCAAATAAACAAACATGAAATGTTTTGTTCCAACTCAGACGATCTAGTCTATACTTGTATGCTGCGCGCATCACATAGTAAATCTAGGCTAATAATCGGAATAAGAGCACATAATGTTTTCAAAACTCGATATCATGGTTAGTAGAGGCCGATCTTTGATCGAGCGAGCGGGGGTGCTCACGAAGTGACCTTCTCCAATCGTACCCAAGTTCCCGAGCCGAGGCAACTTTGGTGATGACGGACACATGGCCTTAGACAACGAGTCAGGGTTTCCTAAATTCCCCCAAAATAAATATTTAGGTGGCGACTCTGTATCTGGCAAAGCAGTCCATGTTTGGCACTTCTTTCAAAAAATCTATTTTCAAAAATGATTTGCCGGATTTGGACTCTTTGATGATTCATCGGTCTTGCATTGCACTCTGCGAGATTAGATATAGGATCGTGACATTGAGTCCTGAACTGTAGTGAGCCCAAATGAACAAAACGGGATTCCCTCCCGGGACGTTCGGGGACGTCTACAGGTAATCTCTTGATTACTGGTCGGTTATGACCTTAATCCATAGGGGCGGGTTCGGGTCATGACAAGCAGTCTCTAGCAAGCTAAAGTTTTGGCCCAATGGGAGATTGTGAATAAATGGATGTCCAATAAAAGGCAAGGCAGTGCATCTTGGTATGATACACGCTGCCCAACTGAATTGAACTCCTTGTGTGCCTAGAGCAAGAAAGCCACTATACATTTATGGTAATTTCCCGTTCTTTGGAGTTGTCTTGTGTGAGTGTCCGTCCAAGCTGGTGTCTTTGATTTAATTAGACACTATACATTTCCTTTGTTTTGTTCATTTATTTAGTTATGCATTCATTTTTGCAAGGAGTGTACTCAATTAAGATTGATGCAAAACAAGGAAAGGTGTAGCACTTACACCGTTTTAAAACTTTTGGGAAGTGTATTTGAATCATTTATTTTATTTTAGAAATCTTTGGTGTTGTTATATCTTGGTTTTGGAGGAATACAAATCGATTTGAACTTGTTGGTATTGTTCGTTCATGCTTGTTTACGTTGTAAAGTTGTGTGGGAACTTAAAAATCTTGTTCTGGGGTCGACATCGGTCTTGGTGGTGTTGACAATTGCCTTTTGTTGTTGGCCTCAAGGGTCAACACCAGTGTGGGAAGGGTCAACCCTTGTCCTGGAATTGCTTGCTGAAATTTGGTGTCGACACCAATCTAGGAAGGGTCGACACATTGCCTGTTGCACTCTTTGCTTTTCTGTCTAAAAGGTCGACACCTCTACTCGAAGGGTCAACACTTGCATGTAATTTTCAGCTTTTTGGGTTGGTTTGGGCTCTACTTTTTGAGGATTTTGACTTGTCCTTTTATATGACTTTAGGGCAATTTTCTACTACTATAAATAGACCCAAACCACTTTTCTCTCATTACTCTTTCCTCATCTTTTCTTCTCAAACCGTGATTTCTCTCTTCTCTCTCTAAAACTTGACTTTTCGCACCTAGATCTCTAGATCTCTAGATCTACTCACCTAGAGTGATCTTTTCACTATGGTCCTTTGAGAAAGATTGTAAATCTCGTCAAGGGCTTTCTTTTGACCCGAATAGTTCGTGGTTTCGTCGACGGTCGATTTTGGGTTGTCATCTTTTTGCTTCAACAGGTAGGGATTTCTTTGCTCCTTTCTAATACCTTGTCTATAGATGGATGTGTGGTAGATCTTATTGCATAAAAACCATATTCATTGTGGATTTTTTTGAAAGCCATGAAAGCGGATCAAAGGTTTGATATTTGTGATTGGAATTGTTGATTTGTTTGTTGTTTGGGTTAATTGGGGAAATGATTTAATATGTTTGTGAAGAAATGGAGGAAAGCCCTAATTTAATATTATTGATTTAATAGATGTAAAAGGGAAGGGAGTTGAATAATCATTGTATTTTGCTAATATGGGTTATATAATCGTTTTTATATCAAAAGAAAATAAAAAGAGAAGTAACCACGGTGTTGGTATTGTTTTAGACTAATCATGTGAAGTTGAGTTGAGTTATGGGTTTGATACCAATAGAATTGGTTTTGTAAAATAAAGAGGATAGATTTGGTTTTAGTTTTGGTTTTGTAAAATGACGATAATAAATTTTTAGAAAATGGTTGGAGTTGTGTGGATTGTAAAAAAAGAAAAAAAAGTGGTCTTTTTGAAAGAAAATGAAATCATCACCCTTCGTAAATTGATAACGAACTTGAGGTCGGATTTTGGAACTTTTACATATTACCATTGTTATTGGACTGAAAGTCTTGCGAGAATTGGATTTTTGTTTTCCTTTCGTATTAGATGTAGAAATGGATAAATATGAATGTAAATGGTGGAGTTGGATATTTGTCATCTCTCACCTATGAAAATATGAATAGTTTATCTATTTTTGAGATTATATATCTGTTTAGAAATATATGTTTTGGATTATCGGTGGAGGATAACTATGACTGTTGTAGAAATTGCATGAGGATTAGGTGAATTGAAACTAATCTCTTGTTGGTTGTCATTAAATATAACCATGTCTTAAATACATTGTATATGTATGATGTTTGGAAGAAGAAGGGGGATGCACTCCATGTTTGGGGGGTGATAGGAAATGGACTCTATTGAAATTAAGTTGGCCAGAGTGTCCAGGGGGAAAGTCCCGAAACCGCGCGTATATATATATATATGGGTGCCGATTCCCGCGGATGAAATTTTCATAAAATGGCAAATTGAAGTGTTTGTGTAATAATTATGTTAATTGAGAACCACTGAGTTGTAGCCTCAGTTAAGTGTCTAAAATGTAATGAACTGGCTCACGAATTGAGATGAATTAAATTAACTTGAAATGAATTGTCATGAAATGAAGTAAGACTAAAATGGCTTGAGGTGTATCTTTGGCCTGGCATTTCGTTATGGGAAGGTGTATCCTTGGTTTACCGGCTTAAGGCAGATAGAGCAGAACTTATTTATCATTATTATCTCAGTATATCTGTGTATATTATGGGTTATGATGGTTATGGTTCTGGAAGGCCAAGTTGCCCCATTCATTAAGTGGATAGTTGTTGGTTGCTTGTTGTTTTCCCTTTGTACTGAATGTATATATGTACAGATGTGAATATGTTGGAAATAGATGTAAGTACTGTATTGAGATTGTGAATAATGTGAAGGACATCGGATACTTGTGAACATGTTTCAAAAAGGCAAATCAGATGTAAGTCCAAAAAGTGAGAGACAGCGTAATGGGCTTGTGAAATTGTTTTCAGGAATTTGTTACTGTCATATGAGTTTTGGAAAAAGGTACCAAGAAGGAAGAAAAGTAAATTGCTTATGTTGTTGAATGAAATGAATGATTTTGAGAAAAGTTCTTATATAAGTGTGTTTCTGTGTAAAACGTCACATTATGTATATGTTATGATTTAAATCATTCATGATCGTAGCTATCTGTATGTTGTTATTGTTTGGGATCCCTACTGGATTTTATGTTCATCCCACGTTGCTAATCCTTTTTCTGGTGAACGTCAAGAAGTGTTTCAAGATCGAAGATCTTCTTTATGTGTTGGCCACGGAGCCCTTTATTTGTAGGCAAAATGCCATTGATGTAAAAGGGTTAAACCCTTTCCTTTAATTTAAAAGATGTAAGCCTATGGATAATTTATTTATTTATTTATTTTTTAACTCATGTTGCATTCATATTCGAATAAGAGAATCTTTAATAATGGTACTCGTTATTGTATTGAATTTCCGTGCATGATCTCTGAAATTGTGTTATAATAAAGAATTTGGTAATGGTATCCGTTGGCATAAAAAGTGTGTCACAACTCGCTCCCCATACCCAAAGGTTAAGCATCGTAATGGCTAGTAACTGAAGTTACCTCCGGCCAATTCTTAAACAAATTAGTAACCGCGAGCGAAAAAATATTTAAGTGAGGGTATCAAAATAATCATTGGAGCTTCTATTTTTATAACAAAATTTATTGACCAAAAGGCCGATATTTACATATAAAAATACCATAAAAGTGTCATGTGTGTCTATTCCGCCGTCCCACGTCTAAGACTCTTCTGACTTGCATTGTTTCCTGAAAATTGGAAACAGCTATAAGCACATAGCAGAGTGAGAAATATTATACTAAGAGCATAAGGGTATAAAATCACCATGGATAATTATTGGCTAAACAAAGCTCGATATTAAAATACAAAGTATATAATACGAAAATCATTTGACAGAAATCATATAAACAAAATAATCATAACCACGGTACAAAACCGAACAGAACAGATGTATGGACTCAAGAGGTGGCTCGTACGAACTCTAGAGGTGGCTTCCACTATAGTGTAGCACTTAGCTCCGTACAGCACTTTGCTCCACACCAGAAATCAGTGTCAGTGGATCCATGATAGACAGATGGTCACAAAGTGACTAATCAGAGGGCCAATAGTTATTGAAGTCCCCCAATGCATGGGACCTCCGTGGTGGTACTTATAAAATAATTACTCAAAAAATATTTTAATAAACAGTTATATCCATGGGTTTTCCTTATTATATAAAATAAGGTTTATAAATTAAAAATGCTAATATAATTTATGAAACATAAATTGCGTAAAATAAATTATGATAAGTCAAAACATACGTATAATAGATGATGGTAACTCAAGGTATAATATAACTCACCTTAAAATTAATACCTCACTTTTTTTTCTTTACTTCTAGTATTTCTTCCCCTTTTCTTGCTTCTGTTTTTCCTTCTTTCCATTCACAGCCCCACTCCTCCTTTTATACTAAGTTTAATACTTGCTCAACACGTTTGGGTGACACGTAGCCTCTCTAATTGCAGCCATCATCATGCTATGAATCTTATCCTTCAAATGGATAAGTGTACATTAGTTCCTTATTTATACTTTGACCCCTAAATTTCGTACTAATTACATTGTTTTACAAAATTACACATAATAAACAAATAAATCGTATATTTCCCAAATGTAATTAAATAATATTAGTATCAATTTTAAAGAATAATTAAAATATGGGTTGTTACAAAGTGGGGCATGACAACTTGGTATCAGAGCGAGTCGGGTTTGAATACTTTAGGCTCGTGGAGAGTGGTTTTTACCACATCGGGTTTACTATGCTTGGTGAGGACGTTGCATATTGCTAGGATAAGTCTTAGGATTTATATGTTGCATTTGTGTGAGCATGGGATTAAGTTTCTTGGATGGTACGTATGACCGATGAACTTGCTTTGAGATTTTATCGGAAACACGCCTGATCAACGTAGTTTCTGATAGGAATTCCTTGGGAGTTACGGGATGAGTGTCCATGCTTGAGGAGTTGATTCGATTATATGCTTAGGTTTTAGAAATTGCATGTTTTAGGAAGCAAGCGTATCTTGTAGCCTAGAGATGGCGAGTGCGTGCCTTAGGAAAGGTCGTTGTGTTGAGTATTAAGCTTGGTTTTGTTTTTGGATTTTATAAGATGTCTACACGAGGGAATAGAGGTCGAGTTGGGAATAAGAGTGCCAGTAGGGGCACAATGGTTCCTTTAGCACCTATCGTTGCAACATTGGTTGTCGGTGAGGAAGTTGTACGTGAGATTGTAAGAGCAGTGCAAGAGGCTCTAGCTCGCAATGAGGGTAACGGCAGGCATACCCTCAAACTTACTATGAAGTTTCTTTGCTCCAGTCCGCTGGAGTTTTGGGGGGAGGCTAAATTGTGGGAGGCGGAGGATTGGTTGGAACAGATTACCAAGACTTTTGATATGCTCAGAGATGAAAATGAAGGATTGAAGGTCTCTTTGGCAACTTTTCAGTTGAGAGAAGATGTGAGTTATTGGTGGAAGTATGCTAAGAACACAGTAGGTAACACATGGGTTGCTTTCACGGAGGCCTTTTGGGCCAAGTACTTCCCTCCTTCCGCTTGGGAAAGGTTGAGGGAACAGTTTGTTGAGTTGTGCAAGGATGCTACTCTTTTGGCACAATTTGTGATACGGTTCACTAGTTTGTCGAGGTTTACTCCAGAGTTGGTTGCAATAGAAGAGCATCGTTGTTATGAATTTGAGAGGCAGTTGTGTGATAATATCCGAAGAAGGTAGCGGGATCTATGTGGAAGAATTACTATGGTCTAGTTGAGTAGAGGCCATGGTTATGAGTATTGGTCGGATTAGGAGGAGGCCACTTTGGCGACTCCTACTATTCATAAGCACTCTAGGCTTAGTAAGAAGTAGATGCGAGTGCATGCTTAATCGCAGGCTCAGTCCTTGTCTTCGTCAGGAGTTTCGAACTCATCAGTTAGGAGGCCTAGTGAGATTCAGGCTTCAAGTCAGTTGCAGAGTAGGGAGTCTCATGTTTGTTTTAATTGTGGTCATTTGGGGCATGTTAGACGTTTCTTCCCTTTGCGTATGAATGCTTCTGGTGTTTTAGAACCTAGTCGGACTCAGTCTCTTAGTCCAGTCAAGGACGGTACCGATACCAGACCCGTGTAGGCTAGGCTTCGAGAGTTTCATGAGGGTCTACTTTTCAGCTAACACAGTGGTATTACCCTAGAGAGGGACTTTTGTATTAGAGGCTAGTGATTCAATGTGTGAATCTTTTGTTGTTGACCGGTGTACTACTGGGTGTTGATACACAGTGATTATCTGTTGTATATGCATATGTATTGTTGTTTGTTTACTCTCATGTATTGAGGGCACGCAGTGAATCTCGAACTCTCTTTTATACGTGTAACGAGAAGTGGTTCATGGATTGATAATCTTAACAGTGTGGTATACGTGTTATTGTCTTATGAGATGGTTATGTGATGTCCTGTGAGCCTTGTTTTGTTTGGGAGTTAACTGTTGAGAACGGGTAACCCGTGGATTGGTGTAGTTAATGGTGTTGTGCAGTGAGAATGAAATATAAGGCTTGAATGTATTGAGTATAGAGAAATGTGAGATTTGGATTCCTGGTGTGGACGCGCCCCGCGTGAGGGCCTCACCCCACAGTTCGGACTCAATTTTGTCACGGTTCTAAATCTGAACCAAAAGTCCAAATCCGGCAAATCGTTTTGAAAAACAGATTTTGTAAAGAAGCGCCAAACATAGACTGCTTTGCCAGATACAGAGTCGCCACCTAAATATTTTTTATGGGGGAATTTAGGAAACCCTGACTCAGTGCCAAAGGCCACGTGTCGTCACACCAAAGTTGCCTCGCTCGGGAACTTGGGTACGATTGGGGAAGGTCAGCTATGAGCACCCCCTCTCGCCCGATCCGAAGATCGGCCTCTACTAACCGTGATATCTGATTTTGAAAACGTTATGTGTTCTTATTCCAGTTAATTAGCTAGAATTACTATGTGATGCGCACAACACAAAAGTATAGACTAGATCACCTAATTTGGGACGAAGCATTGCATATCCATTTGTTTTGGAGAATGTTTGAAATTTGCTACCCGCAAGTAGGCTAAAACACAGATTTCAATGAGTTATTCCAACTCAAACAATCCAACTTCACCCACAAGCATTCAGGCAGTTATATCACAGAAGCATCTAGCCACATGGTAAGCATGCTGTCATGTTAGCATTCACATTCATGCGAGATGCTAAAACATAAATACTTACATCGTACTCCGAGCCAAAACAAAGAACATGTTAGTCATCATGCATGATCCAAGTCCATGTTAAGTGGCTAATGCAGCGCATGCAGAATGTCACTATAATAGGCTCGGCTAATCCTAGGATGGCATGTGGAACGCACAAGTAGCGTGTATTCAAGTTAGATTTGAAATACTCATGCAGTTAGCATGATGCGCCGAGCCCGGTGCATGCAATATTGATGAATGATGCACGCATGCATAGCATAAGGATGCTAAAGTAAACATGTCCTAATACTAACCATCAAAGCGGGTAAGTAAAAGGGAGAAAGAAGTGGGGGTTGGAAGACATGCACACACGTACCCACACTTATTACAAATTTGCCCTCGCTCAGAGGGACCGAAAGAATAATACAATTAATTAACCTACAAGCTAATTAATATTACAAACCAATTGAACTAGTTAAATAAATTAACTAATCTATTTAAGCAATAAACAGCAGCCTCGGGAGGAGGGTCCAATGCATGCGCGCTTGGTTCAGCTCGGAAAGTCACTGCCATACATAAGATGCCTCTGCTTTGACTGTTCTGCTCCTCTGAAAACTGCACAAGTCTCAGGGTTGCTTCTCTGAATGCTGTGAAACACCACCGGCTAGTAGAAATGGCCGCTGGCCACTAATGAAGTTATCGGCCATTGATGGATGGCCGGTCGGCACTGGAGATGGCCGGCCGGCCAAAACTCCTTGCAGAAATTGGTTTTTGACAGCAACAGAGGGCAAGCAATGTATGGCATGGAATTTCAAGCAAATGTAAGCATGGCCACACTCCCTATCATGCAATGGACTCAAGGAAGCATGACTCTCGGCCCTCGGGCCATCAATTAGGCATGATGGCCTAAGAGGCCAAGTTTTGCAAATCAATGTAAATGCATGCAACCAAAGGAGATGAATGCCAACACCCTATCATGTTGGGGTCAAGGGGATTGGCGACCGAGGGTTGAGACGTGTTTCGCCACTCAAAGTACGAACACTCCTCACCCTTCATGTTTGGCTTGACACCCCAATCCAAACAATGCAATGCATATATACAAACTTGGCTCAAAGATGCAACATGAGCAATGCAATATGCCAAGCATACAAGATGTAATGTCATGTAACCCATCATGCACACTATGACATGAAATGCAATTGGCTAACAATATGCAAGCATGCAATTGTGATACTAGGCAAGCATGAAATCAAAGCAATGCAATATGATCATGCAATGCAAAGGGGCAGACCTCAGCCCACCCCAAAACAGTGACAAAAGATGCCTAAAATGATGGATAAACATTCATGTAAGCATGCACACCAATAGGCCCAAGATTAAGGCATAACAAAGGGGCATTCTACTACCACTACCCCCCAAGCAAACATGGCATGAACTATACAACTAAAACAGAGTTTTAAGGCACCAAAATAAGTCCCAAAACCCACTGATATGGCAGCCCCAAAGGTTTAAACGCTCAAGCATGCACAATGCTCATTTCAAGGCACAAGAGGACACATCTTCAAAGCAATAAAAGAACAATTCCAAGTATGAAAGCATAAAAACATGGACTGAAATGGCATGGCAAATGATTCCAAATCATTGAAATAGACCAACTAAGGCATGTTTATGACTCACTTACTTAGGGCTCACAAGCCAAAAGCATAGCAAACCGTATTAAATATGTCAAACATGACCAAATCAGTAACCAACAGACCTCAAGCATGGAAAAATATGACCAAGAACTTCACAAAGCAAGATCAAAACATGAGAACATGGTGGTCTAATGGCATGATGCACTTCTAGGCAAAATAAGGGAATATAAAGCAAGTGTGTTAAGCATGAAAGGGACCACTAATCCGACCAAAAAGAGGCATATTATGACCTAACAACATACAAAACCCTCTGAAATGGGACCAAAACACCTAATCATGCATGCTACCCTTATGAGCCAAGAACATGCAAAAATGAGAGACTAAGGGAAGGGGTGTCCCTCCCCTATGCAAGACCTCAAGACCCCTTCTTCACCACTGAAAATCCAGTGGATTTCAGTGGTGAGAAGGCAAATGCACAAAAGTAATCAAAGCTTAACAAAGAGAGCACCAAAAAGGCCAAACAAGGCCTAAGAGGGTGGGGGTCGACCCCAAACCACAAAACAACCTTAATGAAGTATCTTAAGCATGAAAATACAAGACTTTTTTCAGTTATACACAAAGTCTAAAACAGCAAGCAAGATAGGGAAAAATCTAGTGCAAGTTTGGGGAATCTAAAGTAAGAATGTTACCCTTGAAGAACCCTTGAAGAACAGTAAGATCAGCCACCTTCCTCTAATCAAAACCAGTCCAAAAACTCAAGAACAAACCCTCAAAGCCTCTCAAGGTCGAAGTATGGTGTAATGGTGTGTGTCTTAGTGCAAAACTAAGGTCAAAACACACTTTTTAGGCTTCCAAACACACACAAAGGATGAGAGAGAGGGAGATATATAGAGAGAGGGTATATGACAGATATATGTATGTATAAGCTCTGGTTTTTTTGTTCAACCCCTAACAATAGAGGAGGAGGGGCTCTTATATAGGCAATGGAAAAGGTTAAGCTTCTCAAAGAAGCTAAACAAAAAAAGGGTCAAAGGGGGCAAGAAGGGCAAGGCTTCCGAAGGAAGTTGGGACAGCTGGCAAGCTTCTTGAGGAAGCTAAGACAAAGGTCCAAGCTTCCTCAAGAAGCTAGACCAAAAGGGTGCAAAAGGGGCGAAACAGCCACACTTACACACAGGTGCAGGGTTGGTGCATTCCAGCTAGCACAGCTGGCATGCACCATGCCTGAAAAGGGCAACAAAGCGCTACCAGCCAGAAAAGGAGGCCATGGCCAAACAGATGGCGGCCGGCCACACTGAACGCCGACCGGCCAATGGTATACTTTACCAATGGCCGGTAGCCTTAAAACACGGCCGGTGGGTGCCAGGGGTAGCTAACAAGCTACTCTCCACCCTCAGAAACAAAAACACAAGTGTTTGGTGCAAAACCGAACACGGAACAGTCGAGTTGAGAGATCCTGAGGCAAGGCGCGTAGCCGAGACCTCCGGGAACTCAAAACGAAACACGAACATGGGTAATCACCGAGTGTTCAAACGGCGACGTCCAAGTCTTGAGGACAGTCAAAAATGGGGTGTCTACACCTAGGTAGTGAGGATGGTACTGGTGAGTGTGGTTTAGTGTTTTAGTTTGTTAGTCAATGAGTTTGTCGTGATCCTATAGATCTTGTTAAGGATAATGTTTGCATTGTGGTTGTTATGAGTTGGTATGGGTTTGTGGTGTTATTAGATATTGGATGGAGTTTACGAATGTGAGAAAAATTTAGTGGTTAGATACTAAAGGTATTCTTTTGAAGGAAGTAAGATTGGGTGCTTAGAGAACGAGTGTGGCATTGGTGAAAATTCTTTTATGTCCAAAATTAGGTGTTTGCCGTTGACCATATTGATCTTATGTTTGAGAGGTGAAGGAGTATTTGCCATGTAGGCATATGAGTGGTGGTTTCCTTAGAAACGATGGTGGTTTGGCCAAATCTTGAGGAATCCGGTGAGATTCAAGGAATATGAGGACTTGTGTATGGAACTCCATCTTGGAGTAAGTGGTGTTAGGTATCATGTCGATGTTTGGTACCGAGTGCAAAGTTTTATCCAGTTGGTTAGTCAGTTGGTTGATACCGGGGTTTGGTTAACACGTGGTCACCTTGGGAATGGCTTGGGTTGGTCTGCGAGGTTGTAAGGTTGTGGGTGCATTAGAGTAGCTTGGCGAACAATAAGTTTCGTGTAAGTGGTTGTGAAGATTGTATGTAGATTGTCTTGAAATTATGAAAAATCTTCTGGTGGGGGTAACGTATTATGAACTCTTCATTTTGTGTGCTATATGCCTTGTGTAGCTGAAAACTTATGATGATGATATGCCGGAATGGAATTGCAAGATTGTGGATTCCTTTGTTTGGTGTTTGTGTCTTATTGTGTTGTAATTTCTATTAATTGTTATTATAAAAATGTTATGTTTATGTTGGTTGTGAAATCACTATAAGAGTGATGGCAATTGTTGGGTGATTATGTTGAGAAACGAACTCAGAAGATGAATTTTTCCTTATGTTGTAGTCTCGGATGGCAATGTTGAACTATAATGTCTTTGATTTAATCTAAGTGTTAATAAAGGATTTCGATGCGTAGTTTATTTGATTTAATAATGGCTAAATTTAACAAAGTATGATAATGTGAATGATTCAGTGTTCAGAGTAACACTTTATTTTATTGTTGGAAAATGGTTGCAAAAATTTTAAGAATTTACTTGGAAATTGAGAATGTATTTTGGTTGTGGAAACCTTCAAAGAAAAGGAGAAAATGGGGAAAAAAAAAAAAAAATTTACATGATTGTGTTGTAAGTAATGTCACCTTTTTGTGGTTGGTTCATCTCGTGTTGCGTTGTGTTTTTAATTTCAAGGACGAAATTTCCTAAGGTGGAGAGGTTGTAGCACTTGTACCCTTTTAAAACGTTTGGGAAGTGTATTTGAATCATTTATTTTATTTTGGGAATCTTTGGTGTTGTTGTATCTTGGTTTTGGAGGAGTGCAAATCAATTTAAACTTGTTGGGATTGTTCGTTCACGCTTGTTTACGTTAAAAAGTTGTTTGGAAACTTAGAAATCTTGTTTTGGGGTCGACACCGGTCTTGGTGGTATTGACACCTGCCTTTTGTTGTTGGCCTCAAAGGTCGACACCAGTCTAGGAAGGGTCGACACTTTGCCTGTTGCACTTTTTGCTTTTCTGTCTGAAGGGTCGACATCTCTACCAGAAGGGTCAACACCTACGTGTAATTTTCAGCTTTTGGGTTGGTTTGGGTCCTACGTTTTGAGGGTTTTTTACTTGTCCTTTTATTTGACTTTAGGGAAATTTTCTACTACTATAAATAGACCCAAACCACTTTCCTCTCATTACTTTTTCCTCCTATTTTCTTCTCAGACCATGATTTCTCTCTTCTCTCTCTAAAACTTGATTTTTCGCATCTAGATCTCTAAATCTACTCACCTAAAGTGATCTTTTCACCATGGTCCTTTAAGAAAGATTGTAGATCTCGTCAAGAGCTTTCTTTGATCCGAATAGTTCGTGGTTTCGTCGTCGATCAATTTTGGGTTGTCATCTCTTCGCTTCAAGAGGTAGGGATTTCTTTACTCCTTTCTAATACCTCGTTTATAAATGGATGTGTGGTGGATCTTATTGCATAGAAACCATATTCATTATGGATTTTTTTTGAAAGCCATGAAAGGGGATCTAAGGTTTGATATTTGTGATTGGAATTGTTGAGTTGTTTGTTGTTTGGGTTAATTGGGGAAATGATTTAATATGTTTGTGAAGAGAGAGAGGAAAGCCCTAATTTAATATTATTGATTTAATAGATTTAAAAAGGAAGGGAGTTGAATAATCTTTGTATTTTGCTACTATGGGTTATATAATCGTGGTTATAGCAAAAGAAAATAAAAAGAGAAGTAACCACGGTGTTGGTATTGTTTTAGACTAATCATGTGAAGTTGAGTTGAGTTATGGTTTTGATACCAATAGAATTGGTTTTGTAAAATAAAGAGGATGGATTTGGTCTCAGTTTTGGTTTTGTAAAATGACGAGAATGAATTTTTAGAAAATGGTTGGAGTTGTGTGGATTGTAAAAAAAGAAAAAAAGTGGTCTTTTTGAAAGAAAATGAAATCATCACCCTTTGTAAATTGATAATGAACTTGAGGTCGAATTTTGGAACTTTTACATATTACCATTGTTATTGGACTGAAAGTCTTGCGAGAATTGGATTTTTGTTTTCCTTTCGTATTAGATGTTGAAATGGATAGATATGAATGTAAATTGTGGAGTTGGATATTTGTCATCTCTCACCTATGAAAATATGGATAGTTTATCTATTTTGGAGATTATATATCTGTTTAGAAATATATGTTTTGCGCTATCGGTGGAGGATAACTATGACTGTTGTAGAAATTGCATGAGGATTAGGTAAATTGAAACTAATCTCTTGTTGGTTGTCATTAAATATGACCATGTTTTAAATACATTGTATATGTATGATGTTTGGAAGAAGAAGGGAGATGTATTCCATGTTTGGGGGGTGATAGGAGATGGACTCTATTGAAATTAAGTTGGCTGGAGTGTCCAAGGTGAAAGTTCCGAAACCGCGCGTATATATATATATATGGGTGCCGATTCCCGCGGACGAAATTTTCGTAAAATGGCAAATTGAAGTGTTTGTGTAATAATTGTATTGATTGAGAACCACTAAGTTTGTAGCCTCAGTTAGGTGTCTAAAATGTAATGAATTGGCTTATGAATTGAGATGAAATAAATTAACTTGAAATAAATTGTCATGAAATGAAATAAGACTAAAATGGCTTGAAGTGTATCTTTGGCCTAGTATTTCGTTATGGGAAGGTGTATCCTTGGTTTACCAGCTTAAGGCAGGTAGAGCAGAACTTATTTATCATTATTATCTCAGTGTATCTGGAAGGCCGAGTTGACCTATTCGTTGAGTGGATAGTTGTTGGTTGCTTATTGTTTTCCTTTGTACTGAATGTATATATGTACAGATATGAATGAGTTGGAAACAGACGTAAGTACTGTATTGAGATTGTGAATAATGTGAAGAACATCGGATACATGTGAACATGTTTCAAAAAGGCAAATCTGGTGTAAGTTCGAAAAGTGAGAGAAAGCGTAATGGACTTGTGAAATTGTTTTCAGGAATTTGTTACTGTCATATGAGTTTTGGCAAAAGGTAACAAGAAGGAAGAAAAGTAAATTGCTTATGTTGTTGAACGAAATGAATGATTTTGAGAAAAGTTCTTATATAAGTGTGTTTCTGTGTAAACCGTCACATTATGTATATGTTATGATTTAAATCATTCATGATCATAGCTATCTATATGTTGTAATTGTTTGGGATCCCTACTGAACTTTATATTCATCCCACGTTGCTAATCCTTTTTCAAGTGAACGTCAAGAATTGTTTCAAGAATGAGGATCTTCTGTGTTGGCCACGGGCCTTTTATTTGTGGGCAGAATGCCATTGATGTAAAAGGGTTAAACCATTTCCTTTAATTTAAAAGATGTAAGTCTATAGACAATTTATTTATTTATTTATTTTTAACTCATGTTACATTCACTTCATATTCGAATGAGAGAATATTTAATAATGGTACTCGTTATTGTATTGAATTTCCGCGCATGATCTCTGAAATTGTGTTATAATAAAGGATTTAGTAATGATATCCGTTGGCATAAAAAGTGAGGCATGACAGAAGGTAACCATATCTGGCACTGTGGATCCACACACGATCATAACGTTGCTGGGGAAGGCTAGAAAGAAAGCAGAGCTGTTGTCGAAAATGAACAACCAGAACCAAACTATGCAAGCTGTTTAACCCACGCCAGTTCAAGGCATTGATCAGCATAAGGATGCCAAACGGCACAACTTCTTCAATTGTCACAAATTAATCGCCTGAAACAAGTGGAGCTAACCCATTCCAAGAACATGAAGATGACCTTCGATGACCATAACTACAATTTGGGTCGGAAAACTGACACCACCAAGAGTAAACAGATAGTCATGGATGATGTTCAGGGGCATCAAAAGCACCATTGTGGCAATGGTGGATCTGCTGTCGCTGCAGCTCTTGCATGTTGTGGTGGTTATGATCATGTAAGTATCTTGTGAGTTGCATCTTTTTGTCTTCGGTTCTTGGACTTTGATCTTCTTTTCTTTATTTGTTTTGACCTATTTTAAAGTCATTGCTATGAAGTCTTTATGAAGTTATTATTGTAGAAGAGGAGTTAATTTTATTCAAATTACAAATTTAACTAATATGCAATAGACAGAATATATTATAATCTTAAATGTTTGAACATAATTTTTTTTAAATATTACTTTAATATTTTAAGTCTCATTTTATATTCTTATTGAAGGTTTGAGAGGTGATCACACCATAATATGGTGGACCCTCTCACATCAAATCAAATCCTTATATGGTGATTCAATCTTTCCGCAGGAAGAAGTTACTGGAAGTAAGAAGTTTAAGATTTAAATGCAGAGTCACAATGTTTTAGAAACATGGTGATCATTGAGTTTGAATTCCATAAGTTGCAACCATTAGTTGATAGCCACCATATGCTATATATATATGGACAATGCATAGGTTCAAAGCACTTGGATTTCTCTCAAATTTTTTCTCTTTCAGATTGTATTTTTCTGCGTGATTAAACACCCTCACGGAAATTTCGATCCGTTGCATTGTTAGATTATCTTTCACTTATATGTAGGTAACTCATAAATAAAATCAAATTATTTCATTGGATACGCCATAGGACTCAGTAGGGGTGCAACTCGGGCGGGTTCGGTCGGGTTGGGGGTTTGCCCAAGCCCAGCCCGAATTGTATTTGGCAGTGCCCAAGCCCGCCCAAGCCCGACCATGAACCCGAGCATTGCTGGCCAAGCCCGGACCAAGCTTTTGTATTTTGAACTCGGGTTAGCCCGAATTGCCCGAAAGAACACAACATTTGTAATGCTTACTTTGATATAGTTTTAGTTGACGAAACAAGAAAAGGATGTACAGTAACAAAACCATGAATGAATGTAGAGTAAATCGAAGTCAGCTTTCTATTCTAGTTGTCCCTTTCCTTGTCCACATCATTGAAGTGCCACCACAATATTAGGATAGCTATAAAACCCCTTATCTCACAGCTCCCTTTAAGTAAATGAGAATATAACACCAGAAATATAGTAAGTGTTGGGAAACTATGGGTCAAAACTAAGAAAAGAAGATTAAAACTAAGAAAAGAAGATCAAAACTACTGCCCAGATTATATCACTGCTGGAAAATTTACTTTTAGCGGCGTTTAAGTGTCAAAAACACCGCCAATTATTTTTGTGACGCTTAGCACCAAACGCCGAGGACGCGGCCGTCACTATAGCTTTATGGCGTTTTAAAAACGTCGTGATATTAGTATAGGCGGCGTTTTTACCCTAACAGTCTCTGACGTCACACTATGATATTTAGCGACGTTTTGAAACGCCGTCATAGACATTTATATATTTTAAAATTTAGCCGTTAGGGTTGAGATATAGTGACGTTTAAAAAACGCCGTCATAGCTTCTTTTTTTTTTAAAAATGTGCTAATTTTATGTGGTTGAATAAAAAAAATACCTATGATAAACAATTATTAAGAACTAATAATTGATATTTATTAAAATAATAAATAAACTAAGCTTGAAAACAAAATTAAAATACCCGTCATAGACATTTATACATTTTTTTAAAAATAATAAATACTACATGTTTCAGTCATGTCATCAAAGTCACTGCCACCACCAACATTTTCATCTTCTGGGTTCCGCACGTAGCGGCTCATAAAATAACTAGTGTCAAGTGCTTCAGCTGAAGGTATAAACATGGCCTGCACATAACAAGTGAACATTGGTGAGTTTGCAAATTCATTAACAATTGATTGCTTTCTGTTAAAAAAACAAAAAAGAAGAAGAAGAAGATTCAAACAAAGGACCTTCTGCCTTGCAAGTGTGTCCCACTTGATATCCTTAAAGAAAAAATGTTGCTTTACCTGCAAAAATTAACTTACAGCCTTGCTTAGTTTCTATTGCCATCATCACTTGCAAATAAGCCTCGATTAAATGTAGAAAATTGCTTTTACCTCTCTCGCCCCTGTTGCACCTAATCTTTGAACTGGATTTTCTATCAGCAATCTGAAATAAAGAAGAAAAAAAATATGTAGTTGCTAAATACATCTTTCTTGGAAATTTCTCAAGTACAAAAGGACCCAAATGACTAGTACATCAATAACAGTTCCATATAGCTGCCAGATATTAGTACCCATGGATACTTAATTCTCTGCTGCTAAAGCAGCTGAACAGCAAACATGCATAAAAGTTGGACAAAGTAAAATGGAAACACATTTCTGATACATTTAAATATAATGCAAAATATAAAATGACAATTCAAAACAGAATCAGAGTAGGTTATTCGAAATACCTTCCTACTTGAGAATGTACATGCTCCAAGTTCCAACTATAGAGGAGAAAGATCAATAGTCATAAACTTTTGATGATTTTACTTTCACCAAAATTCTCCAATAATCATTATTAAGAATTTAAGCTTGCTAGTGAAAAATATCAGACATTATAGTCATTTAAGTCAAGAATGAAAAAAATAAGAAAATAAAGAAGCCATCATGAAAACAAGGGTAATATTTTTATACCCGTATTTTTTGAGTCATACATGCTGACAAGAGAGTCAGCTATATTGTAAGCCTCATCTATTGTAACGATATTATTCTTTAGATTCAAACCAAGTGATTCACGTGATGATTTTGAAAGAAGAGACTGATAGGGAAAAACCACAAGATCAGCTGCAGGGACCACGCTTCAGGAGCCCTAATAAGGACAAGTTCCAATCCTGCTTCCAAGGATAACAAGGTCTTCAATATCCAATGCCCCCTCTTCATAGATCTCACTTCTAAACTGTTTTTGTAGCTTATATTTCCGAAGCATTGGACATCCAGAAGAAGCCTTAGTCCGGCGTATTCTTCCTCCACCACGTAAGTTCTACACGTCAAGACCATCGCTTTAGTTCCCCATAAACACAAAATAATAGTACTAAACTAGAAAGCAACAAAAATGCATTGAAAGGCATTCAATGGCTACTCTACGAAACACATTTCTGGTTCAACTGAGATGGACACTTGAATTTAAGCAAATGGTTGTTCTTAATATCTAAATTCTTATAGAAATTCAACAGACAAAATTAATCTTTCATCATTCAACTCTACCCAACCAATTCAGTTTGAAAGTTTATTGCATTTAACCTAAAAGGAGAATTTCTCAATATGAATGAAAACATTACAACACTACTATTATTACCATCCCTATTGGTCCATTCAGATACCAAAGAGAATCACAATATACTATTAACTAGATCATCTATTATGAATGAACAGAATAAAAAAATCACCAAAGAGATTGAGGTATTGCTTAGCAGTTAGCAACCAATATGAAGAATATATTTGAGTCAAAGTTTAGTAGTATTAACCAAATTGATGAATTATGTGAAAGTTAATAAGCAAGCAGTAGGATTGATCTCTTGTTCTAATTGTTGCAACCTCTGAAATCATTGTACTTTTAATTGTGATTTTGGAGTGACATTGTCTATCAAGTTAACACAATAATTTGCATGCCAAAACCATGAAATCATTAAGGTATTAATGATGAAAGGAAAGAAAATGCAGGCCAAATTAGCCCGAAAACATGCTTCACAAGATGAATACAAGGTTCAGGAAAGCAGCCATCATCATACCTACCTTCATTTTGGAAACATAGTTTCACATTCAACACAACTACCATACATTTCCAAATTCCATATCTATATATGCATAACATTATGTGAACATAGGAGTATATATTCATGTATATACCCAAGAGTATAGGTAGGGATTTACCTCCCAATCTTCATTCGTCGAAAATGCACTTTTTTAACCTGAAACCCCATTCTTGTTACATGGTCTATGCACTTCACTTCTTGTATTTGAAGCTGCCTCTGACCTTGAAAAACAGTTTTTCTCAATAGCTAAATCCTCACTAATGGATGAAGAGTTAGAATTCCAATCAACATCATTCAGTATATCCCCTTCAAGAATAGTTTTCTTGAAAGCTTTTAAAGCCCTCGAAACTTCATTATCTTTTACTTCAACAACTGTCTTCAGTTCTTGGATCCTTGCCTGATAATGGTCACACGTTAGAATATCCTGAATCAAATTAACCATGGTCAATTCACTTATTCGGTCTTGATGAATTTATTTTCAGTTTCTTTATCTTCTCTTTTGCCTTCCCGAGTTTGCGAAGAGCACAGGCTTCTCCTCTTCCTAGAACATTGCATTTGGCTGTCAATTCTTTGCAACTCCTGTGGAAAGAAGCTATGAATTATGTGCCAACTGACGACTAAAGCAAAAGAAATGAAACTTGTAAAATGACAAAACAGAAGTTAATAGCTGTTCCAACATGCCACATAAATCACAATTATGCCATAAGTGTTCTTTTTTCCTCTTCTATGAGAGAGAGAGAGAGGGAGAAGAATCCTGTTGCAAACAAATTTGTTTGTAGTCAGCTAACTGTGTTGCCTGTATGTTTGAACTCTACACAGCTGGCTAATCATGACTTTTAGAATTGCATTTTCAGAAAGTATTTCTCAGTCTTATACCAATTAACCTTATTTCTATGCTCCTGTTGAGGGCAAATGATTCATTTATCCGTTATTTTGAAGTATTGGAAATGTATACTAAGTTGCCTGAATTGAATAGTAAATATTCCTGCTCATAATTTCTTTGCTAATATGGCATAACAGTACCAAACTGCAATATGATTAAAGGGATAACACAGAAGGATATTTGCTAAACATGTGCACAGATTTGACACGGTGTTGAAAAAATTCAGCATTTATACTGTTTCAACTTTGTCCTTGAACCAATCAAGCCTAAACAGAAACCCAAACCAGATTGTTCGTTGCCTCCGTCCAGAGTTTGAAATTAATATATTTATAATTTATTGAAAAAAGAAAATACCCCCCCTCCCCCAAAAAAAAAGGGAATGATAGAGAAACTTACTTGTTGCGAATGACCAAAGTCTTTTTTAAAATGTCTATAGTCTCTTTTTTGTTGGCCTTGTTAGCAAGTTTCATAACCTCCTCTTCCTCCAGGTTCAAATCAGAGGACCAAATTGTAAATCAGATAGCCATAATAATCAACAAAGTTCGTTTGGAGACTCGAAACATAAATGGTTCTGTCACTAGTATGAAGGCACTTACAGTTTCAATGTTGCAAGCTCTTTGGCCAATGCCATATTCCTTTCCTGCAGCCTCACGCACTCCAAAGTTGATCTATCAAGTTCTTATTATACAAGGAATGAGCTAAATGAGAAGGTTTCAATCAACCTATGTAAACATGTAAAACACAAAAAACACACTCAACAATTTGAAAAGAACTATATGCCTCTGAAAATAACAATTTGAAAAGAACAGCAAGGAAATTAAATTACCTCCTCACTGAGTTCTTCGACATCTTTCTAATGACGCTCTATCGCCGATCTGAGTCCTAAAACCTCTCCTTCCAATTTCTCAATTTCCCTATGCAACTCCCCTGGATTATCTTCGCAATTGATCAATTTCTGATAGAGATTGCCTACTGATTGAAAATAAAGCCGACTAACATTGGCCTCCGAAAAGGCCTGCTTGCATACAGGACATCGTTTCTTCTTCGCATTTGAACAGTACTCGATACATTGTTGAAGGCTAGGTTTGTCAAAAAAACGCATCAAATTGAAGATCGTTCTCGAATAATAATCGATTGAAGTGAACAATTGTGAAGATATAACTATAATATGTGAGTATAGAAGTGACTGACCAGAGCTCGTGGAAGACATGGCTACAAATGGAGATTGATTGAAGGTCTTCGATGATTGGATTGAGATCTTCGTAGCAGATTGAACATGTAGGCTTGGCAATTGTGCTACCGCCATTGGAGCTTGAAATGCGGGTAATCGAGGGGTCAGAGTTCAGATCTGAGCTTCTAGAAGACGAGAAAAGAGAGTTTTAGCGATAGAAAGTGTAGGTAGAGAGAGAGAGAGAGAGAGAGAGAGAGAGAGAGAGACGGTGGAGCTCACCTTAGTGAAATCGAAATCGCCAATCGCTTTGAAATCACTGAACCTCTGAATCTCTGCAAACAAGGATCAAGTCAGAATAAAATGGTGGAGCTCTGAATCTCTGAATCTCTCACTAGAGAGAGAGAGACGGTGGAGCTCGCTACCTCGCCGGTGCAGATGGTGCTGGCGATGGAGCTTCAAATCGCTTTGAATCTTCGAAATTGCCGGTGTGATGGAGCTTCAATGGAGCTTAGAGAGATTAGAGAGGAGAGAGAGAGAGAGAGAGAAGAGAAAGAGAGAGAAGGGCCGAGATTCAAAATAAGAAAGGACGGAGGACGTGCGTGTGCCTACCGCATTTGGAGGCGTTTTCAATTATAAAACGGTGCCGTTTTGGTTAACAAATATGTGGCGGTTATAAAACACCGTTAAAAATTAAGAAAAGTGGCGTTTAAAAAAACGCCGTTAAAACCTATTTTTCCTGTGGTGTATATATATATTTATATAAAATAAGTTACATATTCTTGATGCCAGAACAAAGAGGAGGAAGCTTACCCAAGGCGGATCTACCAGGACTGAAGAAGGAGGAAGTGTGAATGAAGGTAGAGATCGGGGACGATTAGGGTTTCGCCTCCGCCGTTCTTCAAAGTTCTTCAAGTTGACAAAAAATCAAATGAGTCTGTGAGAGAGAGATAAGGTAGATGGGTTTCTTTAGATTTAATCTAAGGGTAGATATAAAATATGCTAATCTAACGGTGGAAGACTAACCAAAAAAATAAAAATAAAAATAAAAATTAAGACTAACTCTTTTACTTAATTTATATATATTATATAATTTATATAATATATTAAATTCAATTCGGGTTCGTGTTGCTCGGGTTGGCCATTGGTTCTGCCCAAGCCCGGCCCGAATTACAATTCGGGCATCAAAAATCTGCCCAGACCCGTCCAAATTACAAGATATAGTTGCCCAAGTCCTAAAAAAACTCGGGCTGAGCTCGAGTTGCTCGGATTGAGCTCGCCCGAATTGCACCCCTAGGACTCAGTCATATTGACCATTATGATTTATGTCCATTTATTATTCCACATGTGGTGTTTGTCTCGTCCGGTCTAAGTGATTTACCTACTCATTATATATATGAAAATGCCTAAGACCCCCAGTGGGGGTCACTGGGGGTCGTGTGTGTAGGAAGGTGATTGGCTCAAAAAAAAAACTGTTTTTTTTTTTTTTTTTTTTTTTTGGATTTCAGCGAATAGGGCGGCGCCACGTCACTAGGAGTCGACCCCCAGTGGGGGTCTGAAGCACGGCCGTATATATATTGACCTTTGTGTCGGTGAATTGGAATCCAAGTCATATTTTTATTATAATATATTTATTATCTATTTAGAGATCTTTTTGAAAAGATTCACATGTGCACATACACAGCTGGATTAAACTTTATTTCAAATCAACTAAGAAACATAAATAATTTAAGATTTGACTTTAAGATAGATGGTTTTTTTTACTTTTTAAAAATTACACTATCTTTTAATTGAGGTAGCATAAAATGTAAAATAACTTTGTTACCCTGTACTACGGTGGTACTATATGTATTAATTAATATACATATTAATGTATTAACATTATAAAAAATTAAAATTTTAAAGATCAAAATTTATGGACAAAATTATTCTTTAGGAACCAAATAATTTTGTTACGAAAAGTGTTATTATATTTTTAGCAATAAAAATTAGACATTAGTGATGAATTATTATCCTTTTAGGACCAAATTTTTTGTCTCAAAAAATAAAACATTTTGAGACTAAATTATTTTGTTCCTAAAAATCTATTTATTAGTGACATTTTCAAAATTTTGTCACTAAAAGCCTTATTTTTTACTTTTCAGAACGATCTTTTAGCGAATATCCTCATAACGATAAAAATTGGCCCCTAAATGTCTTTTGCAACAAAATTTTTACTTTTAGAGACCAAAACATTTGATCTCTAAAACTCTTATATGTTGTCGTGCAACTAGTATTATGATATCATTAACGATCTTCTTTATTATACAAATTATAAATACTCAAAATCTCTAAAATTATATCATATCATCGATTAATACACTAATATATATTAATTAATACATATAATATTATTCCTTACACTAAAATAAAATGAAATAAATTATCCTCGGCACCACCTCCCTAATACCGTCGCTACTGGCTCTCTTTATCAACCCTCGGGCAGTTGTGATATTCTCATGAAATTTGAGTAACAAATTATTGACCAGTTCTTTAGCTTTGAATTTATCACAAAGTCCAACTTTATGCTGGGTTATACAGGGGATAATGCCAATGGGGCCTACAAGTTGGGCAATGAAAGATGTAATTGTAGAGTGATGGTTGGTTGAAAAATGGCGGCAGTGGGAGACAATGGCGATGTTAGACTACTTGCCATAACCTACCCCAATATTATCTCATTGCCAATTTGCCACCAAGCCCAGCAATATTGTCTCAATACCCAAATTCCATGTCTCTATCACAGTCTCTGAAACCCATCAGTACCAATTTAATACCCAAATTCCATGTCCCTATCACAACCTCTGAAACCCATCACCACCAAATCAACATCCAATTCCACAAACCTTCAGGGAAGACACGACTGTATTCAGTAACATTCTAATGGTGTATTGAGTAAAAAGTAGATAGTAGCTCACGGTTTTACCAATCTTCTCTCTCTTGATGGTAAAACCGTGAGCCACCATCGCTCAATACACTATTGGAATGTTGCTAAGGCCAAGTTTGGGAAAACTAAATAAGTGCACTTTTTGTCTTTTTGGACAAAAAAAGTGAGGTTGAAAATATGGATGATTGGGTTAACTTTTTGACTTTTTATGGAAAAATGTGTAATAAAAAATTGTGAAAATTGATTTTTAGAGGAAAATTTGAATTGGGAGTTGTGCAGCCGTAATTGTTGACTTTTGGTGAATAGTGTTAACTTTTTAACTTTTTGAGTAACTTTTTGGCTTTTTGGATTATTTGGGAGTACCCAAACTTGGCCTAAATATAGTCGTGAGCCACTATCGTCTTCCTCGAAGGTTTGTGAATTTGGATGTTGATTTGGTGGTGATGGGTTTCAGAGGTTGTGATAGAGAATACAAATGTGAACAATTATCGAAATGAGCCCTAAAATGGGCCCATTTCGCTGCACAGCAGTCATTCCAAATCCTAGTAAATGTGGTACAATGATGCTAGTGGACGAGCAATAGTGATGGCTACAATATATATGAAGAAAGGAAATATAGTGAGAGCAAATAAATAAAATGAGGGTAAAATTAATATTTTAATAGTTGAGGTTAGCAAAAATTGTTAGTTAAACTAAACAGTCACTTAATGGAGAGGACAATTTGTAATGTAACTTTAAATTTTACAAAAGGGATTGTAATATTCAGAATGTGATGTGAGAATGAAATTCGTATTAAATTCAAATTTCAAAAGATATCAGTATAATTTATTCATAATTTAAATTTAAAATTATACTAAAAACACATAAATCAAACATAAAAACATAAATGTCACACGACTTTATCGCAATTTGTGTTTGACTTAAACTTATTGTGAATTTAAATAGTACAATTTTAAAATAAAATCAAAATAACCTAATGCTTAGTTGGTAGTGAAGTTGAAGTTAGTACACCTGGTACCGTGGATCTTCAATGAACATCAAACAACCCATCTGAGTCAAAACCATAAATCTCCAACCATTTTTCTAGCTCAAGAACCGCCCTAAATAGAAAAGTGAAGTCAATTTTCAAAAACTTCAATGAACATCAAACAATGGTAGGAAAAGGCAATGCATTTTCAACAACAAAATCATAACTTTTTGTAAATAGTCCATAGTTGAAAACACCCACCAACCTTATCCCATCTCCTCCACTCAACCAACATCCACCACCCAACACCTTTCCCTCTCACGGCACCCATGGTGGTAGCCACCGTTACAATTTGGGTCTTGGCTTAGTTAATTGGGTATACCTATGTATATAATGTATGTGTGTCTATAATGATAAAGAGAAGATGAAGGATGATGGTGGTTGCCATGGTAGAAAATGATAGATATAGATTTTAATTTATGGGTCAACTTCATTTGAGTTAAGAGAAGATAGACATAGATTTTAGAAGAATAATGAAACAAAAATGAAAAGGAAAGATGGAGAAATGATGGAGATAAGCTAGGGAGAGAGAGAAGTAACGTCTTGGGTTTTCAAAAAGCTTGGAAAGAATAAGAAGGTAAGGAATTATCCAGTGTGGTTGAGGCGGAAAAATTTTGGTTTTATGATTATGCAACACACGCTCTGTTGAAACAATCGGTTCTTTCCAAAATTACACTTTGGTATGATGTCTAAGGATTTAAGTATTACAAATGAAATTAGAAGGAGGTTCCGTGTTTTTTGGGTAAACTAAAATAAATATTTAAAAAAATTAATAGTTGAGAGTAGCAAAAATTATTAGTTAACTAAACAGTCACTTAATAGAGAAGACAATTTGTAATGTAACTTTAAATTTTAGAAAGGGATTGTAATATTCAAAATGTGATGTGAGAGTGGAATTCATATTAAATTCAAATCTAACTATACTATATATATGTGTGTTTTCAAAACTCTCCAAAACTTCAATACTAATTTTTCAAGGAAAGTTAACATTTTCTCTCCTATGTGGCAGTTTTTGAAATCTCCCTAACTCATTTCCCTAAATTTTAATTTTTTAATATAATAAAAATTTAAATAAAAATTAAAATAACGAAATTTAGGTAAACATATGATTTGTTAATCTATATCTATCAAAAACATTTGTATCTAAATCTTTATTTTGATTTATTCCAATTTTTCCTCTCCCTCTATCACATATATTAAAAATTAAAAATTTTGAAATAATGAAATTTAAATAAGATATGATTTTTAATTATTTTTCAATCTATACTACACTATATATATAACCAAATGTAATGTGTTCTAAAAAAAATTTTAAAATGATTATTCTTAAATTTTTATAATTTTAATACTTCTCTCTTCTACTTAGCAATCCTCTTTGATTGTCTTTCATGTTTTCTTTTTTCCTTCATTTTTTAATTGTTAAATTAATTTTCCAATGGAAATTAATTTCATAGCCTATAAATAAGCTAAATATAGTTGTGAGCCACTATCGTCTTCCTTGAAGGTTTGTGAATTTGGATGTTGATTTGGTGGTGATGGGTTTCAGAGGTTGTGATAGAGAATACAAATGTGAACAATTATCGAAATGAGCCCTAAAATGGGCCTATTTCGCTGCACAGCAGTCATTCCAAATCCTAGTAAATGTGGTACAATCATGCTAGTGGACAGGTATGGAGCAATAGTGATGGCTACAATATATATGAAGAAAGGAAATATAGTGAGAGCAAATAAATAAAATGAGGGTAAAATTAATATTTTAAAAAAATTAATAGTTGAGGTTAGCAAAAATTGTTAGTTAACTAAACAGTCACTTAATGGAGAGGACAATTTGTAATGTAACTTTAAATTTTACAAAGGGGATTGTAATATTCAGAATGTGATGTGAGAGTAGAATTCGTATTAAATTCAAATTTCAAAAGATATCAGTATAATTTATTCATAATTTAAATTTAAAAATTATACTAAAAACACATAAATCAAACATAAAAACATAAATGTCACACGACTTTATCGCAATTTGTGTTTGACTTAAACTTATTGTGAATTTAAATAGTACAATTTTAAAATAAAATCAAAATAACCTAATGCTTAGTTGGTAGTGAAGTTGAAGTTAGTACACCTGGTACCGTGGATCTTCAATGAACATCAAACAACCCATCTGAGTCAAAACCATAAATCTTCAACCATTTTTCTAGCTCAAGAACCTCTCTAAATAGAAAAGTGAAGTCAATTTTCAGAAACTACAATGAACATCAAACAATGGTACGGAAAAGGCAATGCATTTTCAACAACAAATCATATAACTTTTTGTAAATAGTCAATAGTTGAAAACACCCACCAACCTTATCCATCTCCTCCACTCAACCAACATCCACCACCCAACACCTTTCCCTCTCACGGCACCCATGGTGGTAGCCACCGTTACAATTTGGGTCTTGGCTTAGTTAATTGGGTATACCTGTATATAATGTATGTGTGTCTATAATGATAAAGAGAAGATGAAGGATGATGGTGGTTGCATGGTAGAGAATGATAGACATAGATTTTAATTTATGGGTCAACTTTATTTGAGTTACGAGAAGATAGACATAGATTTTAGAAGAATAATGAAACAAAAATGAAAAGGAAAGATGGAGAAATGATGGAGATAAGCTAGAAAGAGAGAGAAGTAACATCTTGGGTTTTCAAAAAGCTTGGAAAGAATAAGAAAGTAAGGAATTATCCAGTGTGGTTGAAGCGGAAAAATTTTGGTTTTATGATCATGCAACACACGCTCTGTTGAAACAATCGGTTCTTTCCAAAATTACACTTTGGTATGATGTCTAAGGATTTAAGTATTACAAATGAAATTAGAAGGAGGTTCCATGTTTTTTGGGTAAACTAAAATAAATATTTAAAAAAATTAATAGTTGAGAGTAGCAAAAATTATTAGTTAACTAAACAGTCACTTAATAGAGAAGACAATTTGTAATGTAACTTTAAATTTTAGAAAGGGATTGTAATATTCAGAATGTGATGTGAGAGTGGAATTCATTTTAAATTCAAATCTAACTATACTATATATATGTGTGTTTTCAAAACTCTCCAAAACTTCAATACTAATTTTTCAAGGAAAGTTAACATTTTCTCTCCTTTGTGGCAATTTTGAAATCTCCCTAACTCATTTCCCTAAATTTTAATTTTTTAATATAATAAAAAGTTAAATAAAAATTAAAATAACGAAATTTAGGTAAACATATGATTTGTTAATCTATATCTATCAAAACATTTGTATCTAAATCTTTATTTTGATTTATTCCAATTTTTCCTCTCCCTCTATCACATATATTAAAAATTAAAATTTTGAAATAATGAAATTTAAATAAGATATGATTTTTAATTATTTTTCAATCTATACTACACTATATATATAACCAAATGTAATGTGTTCTAAAAAAAAAAAATTTAAATGATTATTCTTAAATTTTTATAATTTTAATATTTCTCTCTTCTACTTAGCAATCCTCTTTGATTGTCTTTCATGTTTTCTTTTTTGCTTCATTTTTTAATTGTTAAATTAATTTTCCAATGGAAATTAATTTCATAGCCTATAAATAAGATCTAAATTTCAAAGTTAACCAAATGTAATGTGTTCTAAAAAAAAAAATTTAAATGAATATTCTTAAATTTCCATAATTTAAATATTCTCTCATCTACTTAGCAATCATCTTTGATTGTCTTTCGTGTTTTCTTTTTTGCTTCATTTTTTAATTGTTAAATTAAGTTCATAGCCTATAGATAAGATCTAAATTTCAAAGTTTAAATTTTATTTAATTTATTCTACTTTCTCATGTTTATCTTATTTTGTCTTTAAATTTGAACATAATTTTTTTATTATCTTCATAACTCCCTCTCTTTTGGAGTTTATCTTCTATTTAAACTTGATTGTTGTAGATTCTCATATATTTCAGCTTAATCTTTTCAAAGTTTATCTTCAAGTTAAACTTTATTTTATCTTTTAAAATTATCAATTAATTATCCATATAAATTGTAAATATGATAGAATTCCAAGTATAACTTTTGTCTAAGTTTAATCTTTTCAATATAAAAACAAGTGCCTTAAAAAGGAACCACAAAAATAAAATTGAAAAGCAAAAAAAATCACAATCAACATTGAGCCCTTTTCGACTCTTTTTCACGGTGCCTTGAAAATCTTACATTAAATTTCAAGTCACAAGTGAATTTTTTTTTTCCAATTGTATCTACTTTACATTTGAAATGTGTACTTACATGAGTTTTTGCGTTTGTGGGAAATGAAGTTTATATTTTTCTTTAAATTATGTTTTTGTTTTTGTTTCTTTTTCTTTTTCTTTTCTTTTTTTCTTACAATCTGTATTTTTTTTATTTCTTTCTTTTTTGGCTAATAATGTGTCATTTAATTGAGATTTCATTCTTTTTTGAAGTGCTACTATTATTAATTTGTGACTCTTTCACTTATTGACTATTTGTGTTTAATTTTTTTAGGTGCAAATATTACATTGGAAGCGAAGAGAGCATCAAAATTTATTTGAATATGAGTTTATGTTTTAAATTTAATCATCAATTATTTTTTGTTATTGATTGTCATATTGAAATAACTTATGATTAAATTAATTTTCAAGAACACATTTCTTTTTGAGACATAAACCAAATTTCTTCTTTTTTTAAATGTCTTTTTATGCAGATTCAAAACTTGAGCAAATGCAAGCAATCTCACATTTAAAATGTTAGGTTTTTTTAAATAATTTAAATCTTTTTATTCTTTATGTTTGTCAGTTCAACTTTAATGCATTTCTAAACCTATTTATGTTTAGTGAATCAATATAAAATTAAAGGCAAAAATAATAATAATAATAATAATAATAAATAGCATGTAATATTTTTTAACCAGTTACTGAATATAATGGAAATTAAAATTAATTTTATTTTAATTCATTAAACTCTGTGTGATGATTAATATAATATCTCTTATTGATTGGGGAAAAAATGAAAAAATAACATTCTTTTAGTATGCTTTTTACTCAACTTTTGATTGTCTTAGCTATCTCTTATTATCTATTTGTTATGTAATAATTTACATAATTTATGATGGTTTTTTAAAAAATTTCATGTTGTGAAGTATTAAAATTTTTAAATGATGTATGGTAAAGTTTATATACACAAATTAAATAAAAATATTTTATTCATATTAGAGAATGCAATTGAATAGATTTTTTTTTTTTTTTTTAAATTAATATTATTCACTTTGTAAAATCTTGTGCATCACACAAGTGACTACTAATTTCAAAAGTTACCAGCGTAATTTATACATAATTTAAATTTTAAAATTATACTAAAAACACATAAATTAAACATAAAAACATAAATGTCACACAACTGTATCACAATCGGTGTTTGACTTAAACTTATTGTGAATTTAAATACACAGTTTGTGTTTGATTTAAACTGATGTGAATTTAAATAGTACAATTTTAAAATAAAATCAAAATAATCTAATACTTAGTTGGTAGTGAAGTTGAAGTTATTACACGTGGTACCGTGAAGCAAGACTGAAGAAGTAAATCCCAGTCTCTTCAAGCCCACATCAAACTCTAGAAGATTATCCTCCATCTGAAGCCCTCCGATCACGATCGACGTCCTCGGGTTGGCCCCACCATCCACAAACCCCAAACACCACACATCCATATCCTTCTTCTTAATCCTCACCATCGAATTCGCACCAAAGATCCTCCAGAACACATCATCGCTCTGCATCACCAGATCAACGGTCGGCACAGCCGGTCCCACACGCGTACTCAGCACATCCGCTGCTCCGTAACACACACTGAATGGCTTCACAGGTTTCGTTACCGTGAGGTTGAGCCCGGCGGATTCCTTCACAAACGCCTCATTAAAAGCCTTGTAAATCGAGGTCTGGAGAACCGTGTAAGGAGCGACGGTGCTGATCTTGGTCCCACCAAAACCATTTTCATCAATGGTCAGCAATGTCTTATTAATCTGAACGTCCTTTCCGTTGACTTTTATAGCGTTGACACCAATAAAATACTCATCAGACGGGTGTAGGTAGGTTATTATGGTGTCCCCTACCGGGTTCAAAACGAGCGGAGTGTAAATAAGAAACTTCGCAAGGTCAATTTTGGGAAGAAAATGGTAGGGCCCACCGGCGTTAAAAAGCGCGACTCCCGAAGCCGAGTGAGAGCCGGAGAGGCAGAGCGCAAACAAGAATGGCGAAGAGAGGGCGGTGCTAACCTGCGCAGGGAGCGAGATGTTGGAGCGGCCTAGACCGGCGAGGCCGGTGACCCCCTTGGCGAGACCCTTGAGGAGAGAGGTTTTGGAGCAGGAGAAGACGAAGTCGGGGATTCGGGCGAGTCGACCCGGATCGGTGGTGGTGGGCAAGGCGAGCGAGTCAACCAGTGCCTCTGCGATGATGGACTGGCGAGTGACGGAGTTTTCGGGGAACATGGCGCATGAGTTGTTGGCGCAGCCAGGAGAGGGGGGTTGGAAGCAGTTGGAGCAGGCGAGGGAGTGGAGGGAGTCGCAGAGAGGGGTGGAGCAGGGGATGGAGTGGTAGGTGGAGGAGGTGTAGTTGAGGGTGCAGTCGACCCAGGTGAAGGAGGCGCCGAGGTCGAGGAGGAGTTTGGTGGGTTGGAGAGGGGTTTTGAGGTAGATTGAGAGTGTGTATAGACGGGTTGTGTGGTCTTTGGTGATGGGAGAGAGGAGAGCTGCGAATGTTGAAGAAGGAATGAGGAGGGAGAAGAAGAGGAGGATGAGTGGAAGAGACGACATTATTGTAGGTTTGAATTTGAAGTACTCCACTGAGAATGGCATTGAGGTTGGGTTTTATGCACAAGTGTTGAGGCTTTGTCAACTCGACCGTGGAGGGCGGAGGTCGATTAATGAGTAAAGAAAAATGCTTTAGAGCTTTGATTTTTGAGCTCTAAAGTAGTTCTAATAAGTTGGTAGTGGATTTCACTCACAGTGATATAATGTTTTGGTCTTAATTTGTTTTTATTTTATTTTTATTTTTTTTATTATCATGTTATTAGTGCTTCATTAAAATACTAAAATTAGTGATCTGAATCATTACTGATGAGAAAAATGGTAGGCACATGAATTATTCAATATTTTATATAATAATAACATAGACATGCATTCTGTATCGATATATGAGTATTGAGTGAAATATCTAATAATTTTTTTAAATCCTAACATTGTTTATTAATGAGAGAGAGAGAGTGAGTGTGTGGGGTTGGATTGAAGGAATTGGGTTGACTCGGGCTGGGGGAGTGAAGTTCAAGATAGGCTTTTATTGAAGTTGGATCCGTAGTTTTAATAGTCTGTGTCCACTTTTGACGCGTAGGATATGCAATAGCTAGCAAGTAAGCATTCATGGACTGAGAATATTTTATTTTATTTTATTTTATTTGTTTATATCAAGAAAAATAGAAGAGGAAATAAAAAAAACTAACCAAAGGCCAAACAGGTAGCCAATTCAGGGGAGGGTTAGACTCTCAATCTTAAAGCAGCAATCCTTTTTGCATGGCTTTAGCAATCCAATGGGCTACTTTGTTGACCCCTCTACGACTCTGAGAAAAGGAGATAAGCCCTTCACATGCTATAAATCTCTGAAGTCTTGGATGATGACAGTAAGACTGTCATGGCGGGTCAGTCTCAGAAACGTACACGAAAATGATAGTAGGGCTGTAAATCAGTCAAGTCTTTAAATTTAACTCATTTGTTTATCGAGTTCGTTTATTGAATTTGAGATCGACTCGATAACAGACTAGGCTCGAGTTTGGCTTAACTAGTTAATAGTAATAAAATTTGAACTTAAATTCGACTCGTTTACTAAATAAATTGAGTCCTTGACGAGACAAGTTAGCTCCTAAATAGTTTGTTTCATTTGTAATTCTAAATGATAGTTTTGTTATCTTTCCATAGAGAGAACAACTTGAAATGAAATTGTATAAGCCTTTTTTTTTTCTTTTTCTTTTTTTGGTTGGTGTATAAGCTTTGCTTAAAATGAAAATTCAATAAAATTGACACCAGGGTCAGATGAAAAACAAATTAATTAAGGAAAGGTCACTACAACAAAATGCATCTTTGGCGATCAAAATTGGCGACTAAAAAAATTTAGTCGCCAAAAATTGTGTAATTGGCGACCAAAAATTTTTTTAGTCGGCAAAAGTACAATAATTAGCTACTAATTTTTTTTAGTCGGGGTATATTGATTATTGGTGACTAAAAAAAATTTAGTCGTTAAAAATACTAGAATTGGTGACAAAAAAATATTTTAGTCACCGTACATTGAGTTTTGGCTACTAAAATCATTTAGTCGCCGAATAGAAAATTAAAAAAAATTATTTTTATCTTTGGCGACCAAACGTTTGGTCAGCAAAAACATATGTTCAGCGACAAAAAAATATTTTAGTCACCATAAATTGAGTTTTGGCGACTAAACATTTAGTCGCAGAATGAAAAGTAAATTTTTTTTTTTTTAATCTTTGGTAACCTATCTTTGGCGACTAAAATTTAGTCGGCAAATGTGTTCAAAATTTTAGTGGGAAATATTTCATATTGGCGACTAAATTTTTGCCCAAATCTATTAGTCTTCACACGGTTCTTTCTCTCTCTTGCTCCCTCTCTCTCTCTCTCTCACACACACACACACACACAGAATCAATCACCACCGCCCCTCATTTCAGCATCACACATGACCACATTGTCCGTTAATCTTCTACCGTCGAACATCGCCACCGCAGCTCACCATTGACTCGCCTCCCATCAACATTCAGGTTATTCTCTGTCCTTTTCCGATTGAAGTTTTTGACTGATTTCAATACATGTAGATATAGTTATGTATATATATATATCGTAATCTCGTTCAATTTTCTGTAGATTTCTTCGACATTGTGCTTACTTTCTTTACCAATTGAAGTTTTTAACTAATTTCGACTCATATAGTTATGTATCTGGAGGCAATAGTCAAATGAAATACAGCTTTTCCACTTCGATTTTGAGATATATTTTGAAGTTCTGTTAAATGCCAGTCTGGCTCTGCCTTGTCTATTTTCTTGGCCCTAATGTGCTTTGCCCTTATCTATTTTCGAAGCACATTTTTAGAAAATTGACTTGCTTTTATTTTATTATTTTCATTTTTCGTTTATCTATTTATTCTTTTGACTTCAGAAATCCCAAAAAACAGAGCTATGTTGTTTCTAATGACAGCTTTTGCCGTTCTTCCAACGATCTCATTCAAGTAAGTAGTTTTTCATATTCTTTTTGGCAAAAATTTACATGTTCATCTTCTTAACTGTTCCTGTGTGATGATCTGATTGACCTTGCTTTACATAGTGTTCTGTTCTTGTGCAGTGTGTACAATCTTTATAAGGGTGTTCAGGCAAGGAAAGGAAGCATGCTAGTAGGCTTTGGCAATGGTAAACCTATTACTACTGAATGCTTCATCTGTTTTTTATTTTTATTTATTTTTCAAGTTGCTCAATGGATGTCGTCACTGTTTCTTGTCAACTTTACCCATTTTCTGTGCTCTTGGTGGGAGTTGTGGTATGGTATGTAACTATCTTGGCTGTTTGTTTTTCACATGCTTAGCTTGAGGATCTTATTTGACCATATTTCTTTCATTTTGCTTCTTATGTCTTGTGTAGGGATTATTTGTCTCCATATGATATAACTGGGAACTATCCACATTTGGTTACAGTGGGAACTGGACTCGCATTTGGGTTTCTTGTGGTGAGATATCTGTCTTAATCCAATCCTTAAAGCTTGATATCTTTTGTCAATTTTAAACATTTTGATCTCTTTTGCTCTATATCTAATTCATGGAGATTATAGTTGATTCACACAAGGGAAGGTTACATGAGTGGTGAGATATCTATCTTGATCCAATCCTTCAAGCTTGATGTCTTTTGTCAATTTTAAACATTTTGATCTCTATTACTCTGTATCTAATTCATGGACATTATAGTTGATTCACACGAGGGAAGGTTACATGAGTGGTGAGATATCTGTCTTAATCCAATCCTTCAAGCTTGATGTCTTTTGTCAATTTTAAACATTTTGATCTCTATTGCTCTATATCTAATTCATGGAAATTATAGTTGATTCACACAAGGGAAGGTTACATGAGTAGTCAATCAACATTTTTATTCACACAAAAGTGGATTTCTTTTGATTCTAACCTCTATTTTTATACTTGGCATCCTAAGCTTTTTGCTATTCATTCGAAATCTTAGATGTTTGTTTAAAGGTGAAGGAAATGAAATACAATAAAATTACATTGAACAAATACAATTGGGTTGGTTCTATTATTTGGGACACTTTTTGCAGAAGTACAATAAAATTAAATTGAACAAATACAAGCTAATGGTGCATGTTTTGGTAAATTTGTCTGATAGATGCTAGATTGTTCGTATAAGCTTCTGGATCTCATTGTAGGCTATATAATATATGATGGTTTGATCTTGCAAGATTAAATTTTTGTGGGTTGTTGGTTGAGGCTAATTTTGTTTCTTGAGAATGTAAGGGATGAAATTCTGATTAAATGACAATGGAATGGGAATTTGGGAAATTGTTTTATGCCATATAACTTGCGATGACTTCTTTTGATGTAGAACCATAGGGTGTGGAATTAAATCTTGTATTATATTTATTATAGTGTCTGGTTTATGTGCTAGCTTGTAATTTAGATTTGGAATATAATCAATCGCATAATGCTTTGGATCTCCTTATGGATTATAATATAACATAGCTAGTGTAATCTGTAATGATTATAAAAAAAAGTTTTAAACTGTTTCATTTTAAATTGCTAAAATCAATTAAATGGTAGGCCTATTTTACATGTATAGTATGTATTTTTATTACTAAGACACTGCGTAAGGATAGCATATTGTTATTGCTTGGGCCTCTGTTTATTGAAAATTGAGTCAACATGGCCCTGTTCCAATTATTGAATGAAATTGCATATTTTTTCAAATGAAATTCTATAAGTCTGGGTTTGTCTTACACTTAAAAGCTATCAAGTTGCTTTATTCTTTGCGCGCGCGCGCGCGCACACACACACACACACACACACACATATATATATATATATCCTTGATATATACGTCCCATTATGCCTATGGGCAGGTACAAAGGACAACGTGATATGCTTTACAATCAAACATTCAATCTAGACCAAGTTGCATTTGCTGTTGAGGGAATTAAGGATGCTCAGCAAACAGTATGTTCCACATAGCTCCTTGATGCGTTTTTATTTTATTTTTTTAGATAATTACTGTTGGGGTCTCTTTGAACTCATCTACGATGTTTTGGGTTTTTTCAATCAAGAAATATTAGGCAATGGGCTATGAGGATGGATCCGCAGTTAGTGGAACATTCTGCATTATAGTTCTTGAAATGATACACATGGGTAGGCGTATCTATGGAAAAGCTAAAATTTACATGCACATCAGTGTTACCTGATTTAATACAATTTAAATTTAGGCTTGTGAGTATTGAAAACCCAGGGCTTAGTGTCCCATGAAACTTACCCATAACACGCTACGTAGCTTTTACAAATGAAATGTTTAATATCTATGTCCTTTTGACACCCAAATGAGCCTGATCTAATTGATCTTAATCGCCCGTGTTGTATTTTAAAAGGGGCCACAGCTTCAACTGTTTAGCTGTTAAATGACATTTTATTGGTCTTTCTCCAACGTGGTTCAAATGATTAAATGACATTTTATTTTATTATTATTAAATATATACTTTCTTTCTTTCTTACTTTATTTATTTATTTATTTATTTTGTGGGATGCTTGTATAGTTTCGGATTGTTCTCTTCATTAGGAATCCTTGGTTTCGTCTTGGAGAGGGTGGTATTATGGTTAGGTTAAGCCGCTCTAAGTTCTCGAGGCAACTCTCTTGAGGTCTCTTTCTATTATTGATGTTTTGTTAAAGTGCTTGTATTGTAATCCTTTTCACTCATCAATAATAGTTCTTTTTGCTGATAAAAAAAATGTTTGCCTATCATCTTAGAGTATTTCAAGATGAGCCATTGTTTATGTGTGTGATCTAAATTTTGGCGCAGAGTTGGTTTCATAGCTGTGAAGAACTCTTTCTAGGTATGTATCGAATAGTTGCTCTTATGTGCAAAAATTTATTGAGAACTAGGGTTATGTGTTTCTATAGACGCATGTTGCTTGTTAAGAAAAGTGCTAAAACATCAGGTAGTGTATATGTACACTGTAGAGCATGCTCTTCTTTTTAAAAAAAAAATCTTCATGGGGCTTCCTCACCTGTTTGATTTTTGAAGCTGTTGAAAATTTGGAATTATCTTTTTCATGTTATATGAGGTCCCTAGGAAATGCATGTTGGGGTTTACCATAACTTTTAACATTGTTGGTGCGGAGCCTTTGTTCCAAAATTTGTCAATTTGTTTCAAAAACAGTCAAAGTTGTATTTATAAGTGTTTTGAGATAGGACGATAGAAGAATTGGAGACAAGATCCTAGAATGATATTGCTTGATGAATGTAGTGCCAACATTATTAAATATGGGCACATTCTTTATTTTTTGGTTGGATTTACTTTACTGATTTTTATTGAATTTCATTCTAATATCATTTATGAATAAAAAAAATAGGTTCAACAAGATTTAGAATTCTAGACATACATATAGTCATAACTTAAAGAAGGGCACATGACGGAATAACTGGTTTTACATTGGATGGAAGTATCATTTGGAAATTCACATTGGTGTAGTTCTTATGATACAATTCTATCAGTAGGTTTGCCAAATAGGGTGCTATAAATGTTGTTTGCATTCCGGAAATTTGAAGTTGGTTGTGTGTCCGTTCAATAACAGTGACTAAATGGTCTTTCTAGTTCACACATGATCTTTTTTTCATTCAAAATTTTAATAGAAGCATCTCACTGTATTCTCATTTACAAGAACTCAAGCTCTGCAACTAAGAGAATCTCCAGTGAGATGCTATAATTGTTGCTATTGTTAAATTATAAACTCCCCTAAAAAATCCTTCTCTAGTGGGTTACCAAAAGGACTGCCAAACTGAAACTAGGAACTCAGAAAATACCTAGAAATTGAAATTGATGGCTAGGATTCACTCAAGGTTTTGTGACACAACAAAAACTTTAAACACGCGCCATGGATGTATTTTAAACACACTGGATGATAAGGACCTTGATCAATTCATGTGTGAAAATAGGACAATTTTGGTGAAGGTTCAAGTTTGAACCTAAGTTGTCAAGCTTTTCATTTTGGGGGAATTTCATTTCAGTGCAAATTAAAAAATATCTATTTACATATTAATGTTAAAGCTACAACATTAAAAGATAATTTTACAAACTTTCTCATGTACCTGAAATTATTTTTTGAACTTATTTCCCATTTTATTTTGTGCTTTGATGATATTTGCATTAGTTAGAACTGGTATTGGATATAATTTATGATGGAGTTTAGGTTTACCTATTTGTGAATAGCTATTGTGGCAATAATAAGATGAATCATTTTGTTTGGTAAACTAATTATTTAGACACTTAGAGGTTGTGAAACTGTAGTGCCTTCAATGTTCAAAATTTGTGAAAATGCAGACTGCCAAAAGTAACAAAATTTGATGAAAACTGCTGAAGGATTTTGATTCTGAAACAATTAGAATCATATTGTATACTGGCGAGAAAAGAAAATTTTGGAAACATTGCATGTAATTGTCAAACTAGAGTTTACTAGGCAGGCATGAGGTTCAATTTGGAGGTTGTATAAATTTTCAACAAAACAAAAACGTTAAAATGATCTTGATGGGATTATATGCAGAGTATAATATATCTAAATTATTAATTTTAATTTTAGAATTGTTATAATTTGCAAAGTATAATTTATCTAAATTATTAATTTTATAATTGTTATAATTTGAAACGTTAATTATATTGAATAAGTGCTAATGTTTTTTTTTTTTTTCTTTTTTTACAGATTGCTTTCGCGTGGGCTATTGTGGATGTGACGAAGAGCATTTGTTCTGTATATAGAAGACATTTATTTTGGAACAATCCTCTGTTTTGGAAATCCAATGTTTTTATATGTAATGTTTAATTTAGATAGATTACACTTGGTTTGTATGGATTTCTATGATATTTGGAATATGATGTTACAAGTTAAAGTTTTTGAATAGTTGATAATGAAATAGGTATTATTGATAATGGATTTAGATTATAATTGATATATGTATTATTTTGTATATATACAGGTTACAGGTTGCATTGATAATGAAATGTATATAATTTATAAATGAATGAAAAATATTCAATTTGTGCATTTTAAAAAAATTAATAAATAGAGCTTGAGCTTTTGGCGACTAAACATTTAGTAGCCAAAAAATAAAAAAGGAACTTATTGGCGACTAAACAGTTGTAGCCAAAAAAAAAATGAAGTTTTTGGCGACTAAAAAATTGGTAGCAAAAAAAAAATGAAAGTTTTTGGTGACTAAAAAATTGGTAGCCAAAAAGGAGTGTCACATTTTTAGCGACTAAAAAATTGGTAGCTAAAAAGCTGAAGATAGAAAATATTTTCTTTTTGGCGACTAAATATTTTCTTTTAGGCGACTAATTTGTGACTTTCGGCTACTAAAAAAAAATTAGTAGCCAATACTTTTCCCGACAATCATCTAGCGACAAAGCTGGCAACTAAAAAATTTAGTCGGCAAAAATCTTCAGCGACTAAAAAATGACTTTTGGCGATTGAAAATTTAGTCACTAAAAGTATAATTTATTGTAGTGGGTGGAAAAAACACACAATAAATTTATCAAAATATTTTTTCTTTTTTTTTCCCCCGTTTACAATTCTAATCATCATTCCCGCCACTTCCCCACCATACCCTTCTCCTCCACCCCAACCCCGCCCTATCCTAGCCAACAACCTTGTCAACCCAAACTCCCTAGCCATCCCCCTTCCTATCGTGACCCAAACACCTTCCACCACAACACACTTGTTAAATAAATTGTTGTTTGAGTTTAGATTTTTTATTAGATGATCAAAGGTGTTATTGTTGTAACTAAGTGATTGTCTTTAAATTTCTAAAAAAATGTGCAGAATTTGAATTTATTGAGAAAGGTTGAACTCGTGAAAATAAAAAGAGAGATGTTATTGGATTGACTAGAATGTGCCTATTGTTAAAATCTCAATCCGTAGTGGTTCCATGAACCCGGACAACAACTATAGTCTAGATTTTAGATTAGAAAAAAAGCTCAATCCAAAACTTTCATTTCAAACGTAAACATCCAATATTAGTTGCCATGTTTCTTTTTTTTTCTTTTCTTTTTTTTTGGGGGGTTGGTTTGAATTGTTTTGGGAAGTTGGTAAAAATCTGGCTTTTGGCTTTTTTGAAAGTGATTTGTGAAGTTGGTAAAAAGCTAACTTTTTGCTTTTTAATTTAATAGTTATTTATGGTGTCAAATCAAATTAAAATGACCAAAATACCCTTACTCAACATAAGAGATTTATTTTTTATTTTTTTTTCATAGGCCCTAATTTGTAATTTTAGAACTGCGTTTTTGGCACTTCCCAAAGAGATTTTGTTGCGTTTTAAAAAAGCCCATTAACTTATTTTGCCCAAGAAAAACTCCTTCCGGACCAGGTATGTAAATAAATAAATTATATTGACTTCTTCAAATATAAATATATCTATCTATCTATCTATCTATAGTATTATTAAGGTGAAATTCGATAAAATTAAAAATTAAAAACTAAAAATTAAATATTAAAATTAAATGTTGAATTTTTTAAGTTAAAAAATTATTTGATAAAAATTTAAGTATTGCACTAAAAATAAATTGTTTGATATATATAAAATCAAATTTAAAATTTATTATTTTTAAATTATATATTTTAACTTTAATATTGTGATGGTAGTGATAGTAGTTGTGGGTGATGGTATGATAGTGATCGAGGTGGCGGCGGTGGCGCTAGCAATAATAGTGGTGGTAAAATGACGGTAGTGTTTATGGCAATAATGATAATGGTGATGGAAGTAATGGTAGTAGTGGAAATGACGGTGATGGCGGCATGGTGGTGGTGGTGGTGGTGGTAGCAATAGTAATTAAGTAAGTTTCATATGACTTAAAATTTTCTTAAATTTTATGATATATTTTAAGAGATACTTAGATAGTGTTTGGTTTAGTTTTGGAATTGTGATTCTCTTTTTGAAGTTGTGATTTGAGTATGAAATTGTAATATGAGTTTTGAAAAGAGAAATTTTGTTTGGTTATGAATTTTGAAAAAAAATTTTCAATTTTGAATTTTGAAAAGAGTTTTGAATTGTATGTTTAAGAAAATTTTATTTTATTTTTTATTTTTAATGTATAATTTTTATTTAATTTTTTATTTTAAATATTTTATTTTATTTTGTAAATATTTTAATATTTTCAACTCAGAACACAACTACACTCAAATCGTAACTAAACACATAATTCAAAACTCAATTCAAAAATTATTTTCAAAACTCATAACCAAATATAGCTCGAAACTCTAGACTACTTTCAAAACTCTACACTCAAATCGTAACCAAACACATAACAAAAAAAATTAAAATATTTAAAAATATTTTTATAAAATAAAATAAAATATTTAAAATAAAAAATATTTTTTTTTCAATTTTTTAATATTTAAAAAAATACAACACAAAAATGTGTGAAATATAGTGCACATTAAAATAAATAAATAAATATTTATCCCAAAAAAAATAAAAGCAAGAAATTTTTTAAATATTTAAAAAAATAAATCCAAAAAATTTTAAAAGACAACATTCAAATCATGATTCTAAAAATAATTTTAAAAAATAAAGTAAAAAAAAAAATATTTTTTTTTAAATAGACTTTTGGAAAGAGTTTTGATTTTGAGTTTTGAAAATAGTTTTGAATAGAATTTTGAGTTGTGTGTTTGATTATGAATTTTGAAAAGTATTTTGAAAATTTGGAGTATGGAATACGCATCATTAAATTTTAAATGATATCAATTATGATTATCAAATGAATTTATTTGATTATTACTTTATACATTCAATTTTAAGTGTTCAGTTATGTTATCAAACACTCCCTAAGTGAAACCCTCAATTGGCATAGTGAACGTGAAGTCTTTCTTTTTTCAATATCACGTGACAATGTTTTTTATTTTTTAAAAAAATTACACAAAGAGATAGGCGAGACTTTAATCCATGTTTATGAATTTAGAATAAAAACACTCATATCACTTAAATTAAATACACATTATAATATTAATTTTATTATTATTTATTTAAATTAGACATGTGTCACATGTGTTAACCGCTATTACATGATAATGAAGTCCCATTAGATGAAACAACAATTGCAAACGACGGCCAGTGCCCATGATGAGGATTGATCATTGATATATAAAGCAAAAAGAGAATAATAATAATAATAATAACAATTTTAAATATAAATGAGTACGTTGATCCTACGATGAACTTTGGTGGCCTTATCAACTTACATATATAAAAATGGAACACTTTTTAATAATATAAAATTTAAAAAAATAATAACAAAATTATTTCCAGACATTTGGACAAACGCATAGTCCACTTCCATGCTTCCCGGAAGAGTTGCAGGTTCTAATCAGCCGGCCCACGTTAATGGCTGCGTTTTCTCTCTCATACATACATATATATATATACTAGTAGTCACCCGTGCGATGCACGGGATTTTACAAAGTGAACATAATAAAATTTTTTAAAAAATTATTCTATTTAGTTGTATTTTCTAATATGAATAAAATATTTTTATTGAATTTGTGTATTTACTGTACATCATTAAAAATTTGTAATACTTCATACCATGAAAAAGTTTAGAAAACTATCATAAATTATGTAAATCATCACATAACAAATAGATAATAAGAGTTAGATAAGACAATCAAAAGTGGAGTAACAAAAGTATACTAAAATTATAATTAATCAAAATGACTAACATGGAAAATTTTAAAAAACTATCATAAATTATGTAAATCATCACATAATAAATAGATAATAAGAGTTGGTTAAAATAACCAAAAGTGGAGTAACAAAAGCATACTAAAATTATAATTAATAAAAAGAACTAACATTAAATAACAAAAAAATGCTATTTTTTTCATTTTTTTAATCAATAAGAGATATTATATTAATTATCCCACACAGTATAATGAATTAAAATAAAATAAAATAAAATAAATTTTAATTTTAATTTCTATTATATTCAATTAGTGGTTAAAATTTCTTACATGCTATTTGTTTTTGTTTTTTTTTTCCCTTTAATTTTATATTGATTCACTAAACATAAATAGGTTTGAAAATGCATTAAAATTGAACTGACGAACATAAATAATAGAAATATTTAAATTATTCAAAAAAACATAACATTTTATATATGAGATCGCTTGCATTTGCTCAAGCTTTGAATATGCATAAAAAGATATTTAAAAAAAGAAGAAATTTGTGGTTTAGGTCTCAAAAGAAATGAGTTCCTAAAAATTAATTTAATCATAAGTTATTTCAACATGACAATCAACAACCAAATATAATTGATGATTAAATTTAAAACATAAATCCATATCCAAATAAATTTTGATGATCTTTTCGCTTCCAATATAACATCTGCACCCAAAAAAAATAAAAAATAAACACGAATAGTCAATAAGTGAAAGAGTCACAAATTAATAGTAGCACTTCAAAAATGGAATGAAATCTTAATTAAATGACACATTATTAGCCAAAAAAAGAAAGAAATAAAAAATACAGATTGTAGAAAAAAGAAAAAGAAACAAAAACATAAATAGAATTTACAGAAAAATAAAATAATAATATTCATTTACATAAACTTCCTTTCCCACAAAGGCAAAAATTTATGTAAGTGCACATTTCAAATGAAAAGTTGATACAATTGAAGAAAAAAAAAATCACTTGTGACTTGAAATTTAATGCAAAATTTTTTAGGCAGTATGAAGGAGAGTCGAAAATGGCTCAATATTGATTGTGATTTTTTTTTTCTTTTCAATCTCATGTTCATGGATCCTTTTTCAAACACTTGTTTTTATATTGAAAAAATGAAACTTAGACAAAAGATATACTTGGAATTATATCATATTTAAAATTTATATGGATAATTAATTGATGATTTTTAAAGATAAATAAAGTTCAACTTGAAGATAAACTTTGAAAAGATTAAGTTGAAATATATGAGAATCTACAACAATCAAATTCAAATAGAAGATAAACTCCAAGAAATAGGGAGTTAAGAAAATAAAAATGTAAGTTCAAATTTAAAGATAAAATAAGATAAACATGAGAAAATAGAATAAATTAAATAAAATTTCAACTTTGAAATCTTGATCTTATCTATAAGCTATGAAATTAATTTCCATTGAAAAATTAATTTAACAATTAAAAAATAAAACAAAAAATAAAACATGAAAGGCTATAAAAGAGGATTGTTAAGTAGAAGAGAGAAATATCAAAATTATAAAAATTTAAGAATAATTATTTTAAATTTTTTTAGAACACACTACATTTTTTTAGCCGACGGATAAATATCCTAATGGTTATGAAAATTTTAAATTTTTGTATTTATTACTTTTTTTAATAATCAAATAGTTATGATTATAGTCAAATATCTGACCTAATTGATCATGACCATATATACTAATTAATTTAGCTAATATTCAATTAGGTGTTTTCACCATCTAAAAAAAAAAGTTAGATGTTTTTATTTTTTTTTTATAGTAGAATAAGATAAGTATTTTTAATGTTCAATACCTAATTGATCATGACCATATATACTAATTAATTTAGCTAATATTCAATTAGGTGTTTTCACCATCTAAAAAAAAAAGTTAGATGTTTTTATTTTTTTTTTTTATAGTAGAATAAGATAAGTATTTTTAATGTTCAATATTTTTTTTTTAATTTAATAAATAGTTATGATTAAGTTACTGTCAAAATATTTAACTCAATTGGATTTTGCCCTATGTAATAAATCTTTATTTTAATTTTTAAAATTTTAAATTTATTAAACATGATTAAATGATGATTCAATAGGAACCAAATTAAGAAATTTTTATAATCACGACGACATTAAGGGGAAAAAAAACAAATAGATGTTGGGGTTTGTTTCCAATGTTTTGTTGGTGGATGTTCAAATTTATATGGAAACTTTAGTTTAAGGATAATATATTTTGGAGGTTTAGTATTTAAATTCAAATTTAAATTTGGGAATCAAATTATTTTATTTTTTAAAAGCAAACGTGAATTAGATAAATGGTAACATTTTTTTTTTTTAATGTAGGAATAAGAGTTGTGAATTAGATAAATGGTAACATTTTTTTTTTTTAATGTAGGAATAAGAGTTGTGAGATCTTTTTATTATGATTATTATTTAAATTTATGTAATACACTGATAAACATGTGAGGTTCTATATACATATCTATATCCACAACTCCTATAAAAGATATTATTTGATTTTTTAAAATATTTTTTTAGATAACAATTGGAAGAGGAAGTGAGAATACTTGAATTGAATAGTGAGAAGAGGAGTAAAGAGAGGTGCCACGTATTTATTTTATTATTTCAAAATTATGAGAATTTAGAATTCAAGTTTTGGAGTCTCCTGATCTAATAACTACATTTGGTTATATAGATAGTATAGATAGATAGATATATATGGATCATGTTATGTTATCATTAAATTACTTTAAATTATAATTAAAAAACATGTAAATTATAATTAAACAACATATAAATATAATTAAAAAATCAATTATAATCAAAATAATATTATATTTAACATTATATACGTTATAATTAAATCATAATTAATATCACAATAGATATAATCAACCATCGAGGATAATTAACATCACAAATTGATTTGCATCCCGAAACGATTGATGTCATTTGAGGGGACACTATAGTCAATGACAAACACATATATATCTAACTTTTGATAGTAAATTTAATCACTATAGTATTACTGTATATCACTTCAAAAATTATGTGAGACTCTTTTAATTGAAGGGTTGACAAAGATGTCATTTCAAAAAAAAAAAAAATTAAATATATATATATATACACTCAAGTGATAAAAAAATAAAGTAATTTTATTTTAGTGTATGTTTAGAAATATATTTTTAAATTAGTGATAAATTTTATGAATGTTAAAAAATAAAATCATAATTTTTTTATGAATATATAATTAATTTTTGAAAACTCCATTGACATATATTTTCAAAAAAAAAAAAAAAAAACACGAAAACAATCCAACTGAAAAAGAAAAAGAAAAAGATAAAGAAAAAGAAAAAGCGCGCTAAAATTTGCATAAAGATGAATAATCTTCTTATCAACATTAGTCTAGTTATAGTAGTTTTGGAGTTATATTAGCAAGGCAAGGTTTAAAATCACTCTTGTATTAGTCTGGCTATATCAAAATTAAATTTGATATTATTACAATATATCACTTAATGTAGTAATACGTTGTTCACATGTTATATAACATTTTATTATTTATTCTAGAGAATGACAAGAGAAATGATGACAACTTATCAAACATCCTACCGAACAACTACAAATCTTTATATACCACCAAACCTTGCTTTGTTTTCCTAGCGTTCAGCATATCATGTGCAAAATGATCCAGTAGATCATTTATCTTAGAAAAAAAATAAATATATAAAAATAAATAAATATTTTACAAAATTAAATTTTATAATAAAGAGACTCATATAGTGTGTACATACAGAAAAATGTTAGCTAAAATATAAAAATAATTTTTTAATTATAATTTGGCTCAAAATTTATTAAGTTTGATGTGGATGCTATTACTTTAGAACTCGGATTACCTTAACCCGTATAAGAAAAACCCTAGCAAATGAATGGAGCATTTGACGCCCAACAACCAAACATACCCCAAGTAGGCCAGGTAAAGCCAACGAGAAACTAGTATAAATAGACCCAGCACTCCAAATTCACCTTCCAACAGCTCTCTTTGTTTTGTCATTACGCGTGATTATTCAATCTTTTCGGAATATGGATACGTATTTTATAAGGTTTTGATTAGTAGAAAGAAAAAAGGATTCATAATTTATGTTGAGATAAAAGAATAATATGAGACTAAGTAATTAATTATTGACTTGTAATACCATCACATAGTGTTCCGGAATTATTAACTAATTTCATTGTGTTCACCTGCCTCCTCAGACTCTCTCTCTCTCTCTCTCAATATAGGAAAGAAACCTGTTAAATACGGTGCGGTAATCGTCTCTCTCTCATCTTGATTTTGTGCTTTTTGTTGTTGTTGTTGTGTGTGACTCACCGATTTGTTGTGGAATTAGGTGGACACGTTCATTGACTCATCGTTCAAAGGAAACCCGGCGGCTGTATGTTTGTTGGATGAAGAGAGAGACGATGATGAGTGGTTTCAAACTGTTGCTAGTGAGTTCAACCTCGCCATAACCTGTTCCTTGACTTGGATTATTGACTTCGAGTCCGAGGCTCATGACTTGTCCCACTCATCCACAAACCCTTGGTTTCGCCGCCGATGGTTCAATCCAGTTGCCCAGGTCACTTCACCATCGTTGAAAGTTTGAAAAAAATATCGAACTGTTTGTTTTCTGAATGATCTGTTTGGTTGCTGAGAAAAGAAGGGAAAAAAAATGAAAGAGCAATGCTACGCTTCAGGAAAAAAAAACAGGAAAACTTTCAGGAAAATGTGGAGGAGGAGGAGGGGAGGAGGGGGAGGAGGAGGAGGAGGAACTGGAGGGGGCCATCAAAATGGGCAGAGGCGGAGGAGGAGGTGGGCAGAGGCGAGACGTGCGATGGCGGGGCTGGGCAGACGACCGGGGCTGGGCAGACGATCGGGGCTGGGCAGACGACCGGCGGCTGCGACGATCGGCTCCTCCTCCCCTTCTCCTCCTCCCCCTCCTTCCCTCTCCTCCTCCTCCTCCTCATTTTCCTGAAGGTTTTCCTATTTTTTTTTTCCTGAAGCGTAGCATTTTTGAAAATGAAATATAACATCCAATTCCCCTTTCGAATTGCACAATCTTCTAATTTAGCTACTCAAATTACTTATAATTGTCGACTTAGTTTTTTGGGCGTTAGATTTCTTTAAATTTTGATTTGATTGATTTCACATTATTACTTGCTTTCTTTTCAACTTAATCTGAAAATATTTATACAATCCTTCATCAACTTTTTTATCAAATTCATATTTGATGAAAAAATTGACTAAAACTGCTTGAACCATTTCATCAAATTTGTATGAAATCAAGAGAGCTTCAATTTTTTTTACCAGTCAAAGATGAACCAAATCCTTCATCAAAGTTCTCAGTCATATTCGTACTCTAATTTTACGAAATTTTAAAAGATTGGAGATTTTTTTTTTATTTATAATAAGAAATGGTTAAAACAGATTTTTGAGATAAAATTTGGAATTTTTCAAAAAAGAGATAATAATGATTGAAGTATATCATATCATATCAGGCTTTTAACTAAATTTTTACTCAAATTTGATAAAAAAAAAATTGATGAAAAAAAAAGTGCAAAGATAGGAAATGCTCTCATACATCACAAAGTATGATAATTGAGGATTGTGTTTCAATAGCTAAGTCTAGGGTAGTGAGTAATTTAATCTGGACACAATTTTCTATGTCTGCTTGCAGGTTAAATTTTGTGGTCATGGAACATTGGCAGCTTCACACTTTCTATTCACTTTTGGTTTGGTAAATGCCGATAAAATTGAGTTTCTGACACTATTTGGAGTTTTGATTGCTAAAAGAGTTCCAGAATCACAAGATTGCGTCTTAATTGAGTTTGATTTGCCAATAGCTCTACTTTTTGATTTTGACTCTACTGAGGTTCCATCTATTTCTAAAGCCTTGAGTTGTGCTTCTGTGATTGACTTAAAGATTACAACTACTGAAGAAGACCTCATTGTATGCATTTCTTTTGTGCTCTTTTCTTAATTATTCATAATTATGCAACTTTGTATTTAAAGTAAATGATTAAAAGGGTGTGCAAATCATGCCAAAGGTGAGGTCGAGTGATCGTTCAATTTTAGAATTAAATGGTGAGAGTGATATGATTTCTAAGATATTTTAAGTAAACTTTAGTGTGTTCATGGATGGATGTCTCACAGAGAGGGAAGTCAACTTCAACTGATATACGGATATTCATTTTGTACTTAAAAAGAGAGTGAATGTAAATGCATTTTGGCAAGTTATGCTCCCATTGGGAAAGGCTGTTATAGATCTACAGCCCCGATTTGATGAAATACAACGATGCCCTGGAAAGGCAGTCATTATTATAGGACCAGCTCCCCCTGGATCTGAGTTTGACTTTTTTAGTCGCGTCTTCGATCCTAAAATGGGGATCAATGAGGTAAGATATAATTGGCATTTTGTCCCAAACTACCTCACGATTTAAATCAGTTCCTTTCATCGTTCTAGGTGTCTCTTGATTAAGTGGGAAAATATGTTCATACTAAGTAAAGGAAAGCTGATTAAAAAAAATAAAAAATAAAATAAAATAACATGGTGATACTCAAATTATAAAGAACTCTCATTATAGTTGATGGTTGCTCCTTCATATGTTGCTGGTATTTTTCAGGATCTTGTTACTGGTAGTGCACATTGTGCCCTAGCAGGGTATTGGTCAAAAAAGCTAGGGAAATATGATTTTGTTGCATATCAGGTTCTCTCTCTCTCTCTCTCTCTCTCTCTTCTCTCTCTCTCTCTCTCTCTCATGCGCACTCGTGCAGTTGTGCCATTTGTGTTCTTTCTTTATTCATTAATTATTGTATTGTTTACTTAGCATAGGCATCAGCTCGAAGGGGCATACTGAACCTCCATTTAGATGAAAAGACTTAGAGAGTACTACTTCGGGGGAAAGCCATCACTATAATGGAAGGTTCTCTCTTGGTTTAACTAGTAATTGCCCCCATCTTAGCTTGTATGAATCAATTGAAATAAAAGGCTGTTAATGTTTGGACGACTCGCTTTGAATTTTGATTGACACTTTTGCCGTCAAACTTAATTTTACTCCTTGTAAGTTTTGTACTAGACATCTTCTGTAAAGTTACATTTGGCACTATTATTCAACATAAATTTATATCTCTGCTATCTATAATGGAAATTCTCTTTCTTGGTACCTCTGACTACTAGAACAAAATCTGTGTAACTAATGCAAAATTCCAACTTATTAAGATTTTCAAAACAATTCTTGAAATCGCATAAGAAGGGAATTTTCTCTCTCTCTCTCTCTCTCTCTCTCTCTCTCTCTCTCTCTCTCTCTTTGTTTTAATTAGTTTGATTGTATTTTTTCGACTCACTCTTCATAATTGACGTGGAAATACGAAATATTCAATTGAATATAATCTTCATTTGAAATAGCAGTCAAGTTGATCCAAGAAAGGGGCTAACATGAACTTTCTTTGTAAAGTTGTAACTTTGGTTGAAGACTCGAGATTTCCTTCTACAAAGATGCAATAACTCCATATCTCATATTCACAAAGAAGAAAATCAGTATGTAGATGCCATTACCAATACTAGAACTATCCATCTCTGTTTGTGTGTTCGAAACTCTTGTTATGTTTGTTATTCCTTTCACAAAAAAACATTGCTAAACAAAATTGTTGGCAAGAGACTATTAGCAAAAATCTAGTTTGGGTGCACAATAAACAGTCAACAAGCAAACCAATTTTCACAAACAACAAGATCAAGCAATGTGGTTGTGTGTCTTAATGCCTTGATAGATTCAAGGATTTTTTTGGAGGTTTACTTCCTAAATAAACAAAATAGAATGTAACGAACAATTGATTGATAATGATAAAACTTATCACTCAACCATCAGGACCAAATTACAAGTTAATAAACATTACAATCAACAGAGGTTTCAAGTACTGAACTACTATTGCTAATGTTACTTCTAACTACAATAACTGTTACTCCTAAAACATATTGAACTACTTCTAGATTTCCCAGGTTGAGAGTTGAATTTTCTATCCTTCTTTCTTTCGAATCTCCAACCTTTATGCCATTGGCCCTGCTACTGGCTTGCTGACACGTGTCCCACCATGGAGCAAGTTACCTCCACTTCTTGCATAACTGTCCATGATCTCCATAACCGCTGATAACTGCTTCTTTGCTGCAGCCTCCTCTTTCTCTTGCAAACAAACCACGTACTTGCATCACTTACATGCCTAACTCATGGCTTGACTCCTGCGACACGTTAGCCACATCCCACTGCACCATCATAAATCGACAGAGAAAACTACTTTTGCCACCTTTGCCTCTTTCACTATTTCACTTCTGTCACATGTTCTGCATTTTGGGACCCACATTCCACTACAAACTCGTGGTCTTCTCCACAGCATTCACTGGATCAACTCTCTATATTTTGTTACGCTTGTTCAACAGAGAGCATAAATTTTAGTGCCAACAAAGACCTAATAATTGAAATCTAACAAATCAAATTTGTACTAATTCAGTGCTTACTCTGTCATTTAGACAACTAAATATGAAAGTCAACAATATCACTTTCAGTTCAGATTCTAATAATACTATCAAATCAATGTAGTATTTGATGTGTCACTATAGTCAATGATAACATATCACATAATAATATCTGACATTTTATATTCAAATTTAATCACTATTGTATTTATTATTTAGTATCACTTTAAAAATCATCAAGATTCTATAATTTATTCTCTCCGTTTCAAATTATTTGTCAATTTTCACTATTTAATACATTCAAAAAATTCATTTATATTTTATAATTATTCTATTTTCAACAATTTTTAAAAACTTCATCTACAAGAATTAATTGAATTTTTTTTAAAAAAAAATACATATTTTATTACAAAAATACATTATTTATAGATCTCATTAAAATACACAAATGCTAAAAATAGACAACCGAAGAATGGACATCTGACGCTGAGCAACCAAACATACCCCAAGTAGGCTAAGTGAAGGAAGCTGTCGAGGAACTGAGGCTTCGTTTGGGAAGTGTGTTGGCTTTTTGACTTTTTTGACTATTTTAGTCTTGGGCTAAAAAGCCTAGTTTGAGAAGGGTTTTTAACTTTTTTAGCTTTTTTATGAGAGAAAGAATATAATAATTATGGGATAAATGTGATGTTTCGTTTTATTGGGCTAAAAAGTCTATTTTATTTTTTGTGACTATTTTAATCAAAAAATCCTCAAACCCAACTTCACAAACATAGGCTGAATATGATCTAATAGACCCAGAGCCATGAATTCATCTTCCAAAAGCTCTCTACGTTTTAGTTCTCTCTCTCTCACTGAAGATGGAAAACAAGCCTGTTAAGTACTCTGCATTTTTCAAATATATATACACTGGGTGTGTTTGATTGGACGGACTAGATAAAGGGAATTAGAATCTATCGGACTTGAGTCCTGTGATTATGAATCCCCCGGACTATTTGGTTGGATTTGATATGTATCCTGTGTTTGTTTTTTCATGGGATTAGATGTCTGGAAAGGACTATTTTTAGTGAATCCAACGTTTGGTTGGACGGACTGGATAGGATAAAAAACAAATGACTATTTTACCCTTTTTTAATTGTTTACTAAGTAATAGCAATATTAAACATATCTTTAATATTTTAATTATTTTTAGCTAGATTAAATAAGAATTTATTTTTTATTTTTAACACAATTAAATAAATTTATTTTTTTAAAAAAAATAAAAATAAATAAAATATCAATAAAAATATATATTATTTTTTTAATTAAAATTTTAAATAAATTTGTTTTTAAAAATAATAATAATCAAAAAATGAAATTAAATAAAACATCTATTAAATTTAAATAATGAAATTAAATAAAACATAAACAAAATTTTAAAATAAACATCAATAAAATATCTATAAAAAATTATTTTAAAAAATTAAATAATAAAACATCAATAAAAAGTTAAATAAAATTATTTTATTTTTAAATTGAGACATTTAAATTTTATTGAATTTTATTAAATATAATACATAATTAAATAGTAGAGGGTCAAAATGGTCATTTCATCATCTAATCCAAACAGTGATTAGTCCCCCCAAAACAATCCCATACCCCCCAGGACATAATAGTCCCCATATGGGGGATAAGGAGTCCGGCCGGACATGGAGTCCGGTGGACTAAAAAAAATCAAACGGCGGATAAGGAACACTATTTGGATTACAATCCAAATAGTGGATAGTCCACCCCTTATCCCGCGAATCAAACAGGCTCTTGAGAGTAAGTGATTTTCGTGACTAAAAAAGAAGATAATTTTATTTCAGTGTATGTTTAGAAAAATATTTTTAAATTAGTGACAATTTTTTTCATGAGTCAATAATTTTTCTAACAAAAGAAATCAAAAAACAATCTAATTACGTTATGTTTGGTTGGGTGATTTCAGCAGAAATTTAAAAAGAGAAAAATAAAAGTTAAGTGAAATGTGAATAAAATATACTTACATTTCACTTTCATATATATATATATTTTTTCTTTTCAAATCTCTCAACCAAATATAACGTTAAAATTTAAAAATATAAATATCTTCTCTTACTTTAGAACTCGGATTACCTTAACCGGTACGAGAAAGCCCTAGCCAATGAATGGACCATTTGACGCCCAAGCAACCAAACATGCCAAGCAGGCCAGGTAAAGCCGACGAGAAACTAGCATAAATAGCAGTAATGCTAGGTATTATGAAAAAAATTTCATGAAAATGATCATGAAAGATTTATAATCCTTAAATTATATTTAAAATAAAATATCATATACATCATACATTAATCAAAGTAATTCAAGAGTCATAATCTTTCATAATCATTTTGATGAAATTTTTTTTTTTTATGGAAATTTCATGAATAGACCCAGCACCCCAAATTAAACTTCCAACAGCTCTCTTTGTTTTGTGTTCATGTGCCTCCTCAGGCGCGCGCTCTCTCTCTCTGAAGATGGGAAAGAAGCCTGTTAAATACTGTGTGGTGATCCTCTCTCTCTGTCTCTCTCTCATCTTGATTTTGTGCTTTTTGTTGTTGTTGTGTGTGACTCACTGATTTGAGTTGTGGAATTAGGTGGACGCGTTCACCGACTCGCCTTTCAAAGGAAACCCAGCAGCTGTATGTTTGTTGGAGGAAGAGAGAGACGATTATGAGTGGTTTCGAACTGTTGCTAGTGAGTTCAACCTCCCCATGACCTGTTTCTTGACTCGGATCCCTGACTTCGAGTCGGAGACTAATGACTCGTCCCACTCATCCACGAACGCTCGGTTTCGCCTCCGATGGTTCATTCCAGCTACCGAGGTCACTTCACCATCGTCCAAAGTTTGAAAAAAATATAGAACTGTTTTTTTTCCTCCTGAATGATCCGTTTGGTTGCTGAGAAATCGCAGGAAAAAGAAAAAGAAAAAGAAAAAGAAAAATGAAATATAACGTCGAATTCCCCTTCCGAATTGCGCAATCTTCTCATTTGGCTACTCAAATTACTTATAATTGTAGACTTATTTTTTTTTTGGTGTTAGATTTCTTTAAATTTTGATTGATTGATTTTAGATTATTACTTGCTTTCTTTTCAACTTAATTTGAAAGTATTTATACAATTCTTCATCAAATTCATATTTGATGAAAAAATGGGTGTGTTCCAACCATTTCATCAATTCTGTATGAAATCAAGGGAGATTCAATTTTTTTACCAAGTCAAAGATGAACCAAATCCTTCATCAAATTTCCAATAGTCATATTTTCAATCAAATTTGATGAAATTTTAAAAGAGTAAAAGATTGGAGAAGTTTTCTTTCATCAAAAATGGTTAAAACAGAATTTTAAGATAAGTCTGGAATTTTTCAGGAAGATTTGATGACAAAATGATCATATCAGATCAGGCTTTTAAACAAATTTGTACTCAAATTTGATGAAAACAAGATAGTGAGGATTGGAGATGCTCTTATACATCACAAGGTGTGATAATTGAGGATTGTGTTTCAATTGTTAAGTCCACGGTAGTGAGTAATTTAATCTGGACACGGAAATTTTCATGTTGCAGGTTAAACTTTGTGGTCATGGAACCTTGGCAGCTTCTCACTTTCTATTCACTTCTGGTTTGGTAAATGCCAACAGAATAGAGTTTCTGACATTGTCTGGCGTTTTGATTGCTAGAAGAGTTCCAGAATCACAAGATTGCTTTTTAATTGAGTTGGATTTTCCAATAGTTCCACTTGCTGATTTTGACTCTGCTGAGGTTCCATCAATTTCTAAAGCCTTGGGTGGTGCTTCTGTGATTGACTTAAAGATTACGACTACTGAAGAAGACCTCATTGTATGCATTCCTTTTGCACTCTTTTCTTAATTATTCATAATTATGCAACTTTGTATTTGAAGTAAATGATTAAAAGGGTGTGCAAATTATGCCAAAGGTGAGGTCTATTCCCAATTTATCCCCTCCCAGACCCCCATCAAATGGGAGTAATCGTTCACTTTTAGAATTAAATGGTGGGAGTGATGTGTTTTCTAAGATGTTCTGAGTAATTCTCTTCAAACTTTAGTTGGTTCATGGATGTCTCTCAAAGAGGGATGTCAACTTGAACTGATACATGGGTATTCATTTTGTACTTGAAAGAAAGTGAACGTAAATGCATTTTGGCAGGTTGTGCTGCCGTCGGGAAAGGCTGTTACAGGTCTACTGCCCCAATTTGATGAGATACAACGATGCCCTGGAAGGATAGTCATTATTACAGGGCCTGCTCCCCCTGGATCCGGGTTTGACTTTTTTAGTCGCGTCTTTGGTCCTAAAATGGGGATCAATGAGGTAATAAATTGGCATTTGGTACCAAACTACCTTATGATTTAAATCAGTTCATTTCATCTTTCTAGGTGTCTCTCTAAGTGGGAAAATTTTGTTTATAATAATTAAATGAAAGCTGATGAGAAAAAAGAAGAACTTATTTTTGGCATAACATATTTTTGGCATAATCCTCCTTTGGTGGATTACTAATTGTGATACTCAAAATATAAAGAACTTACATTCAACAGTTTCCCCCATATGTTACTTGCTGTTATTTTTTGGGATCATGTTTGTGGGAGTGCACATTGTGCCTTAGCAGCCTATTGGTCTAAAAAGCTGGGGAAATGTGATTTTGTTGCATATCAGGTAAAATCTCTCTCTCTCTCACACACACAGTTGTGCGCAGGCGCATCACTTGCGATTTTTGCCCATTCATTAATTATTTTGTTTATTTGATGTAGGCATCATCTAGAGGTGGCATTCTAAACCTCCATTTAGACGAAAAGAATCAGAGAGTATTACTTCGGGGAAAGCCATCACTGTAACTGAAGGTTCTCTTTTGGTTTAATTAGGAATTACCCCATCTTTGCATGTATTAAGCAATTGAAATAAAAGGCTGTTAATGTGTCGAAGGCAGGCTGTTAATGTGAGGAAGGCTTGGTTTGAGTTCTGAACGCTTCCAAGTTGACTTTACTCATTGTACAAGGCATCTTCTGTAAAATTACATTTGGCCCTATTTGACATAAATGTACCAGATTATTCCCTTTGAATGTGTGCTAAGAATTTCATTCAGTATATAATTCTGCTATGGGAATTCTTTTTATTGTTACCACTGACTAGTAGAACACAACCTGTGTAGTTGATGTAAAATTACATCAGCATAAGGATGCCAAACGGCACAGCTTCTTCAATAGTCACAAATTAATCGCCTGAAACAAGTGGAGCTAACCTATTCCAAGAACATGAAGATGACCTTCGATAACCACAACTGCAATTTGGATCGTAAAACAGACACCACCAAGAGTAAAAAGATAGTCATGTCATGGATGATGTTCAGGGTCATCAAAAGCACCATTGTGGCTGTTAGTATATTATATGTAATGTATTGTTAGTGATATAGATAGTGGATGTATATAAATAGATAGTGGCACAGATAGTGGTTCTTGTGTGTGTGGTAGTGGTTCTTCTTTCAGCTGAAATAATGGTCTCCCTCATGATGATGTTTATTGTTCTCTCCTATATAAAGGAGCTCAATTGAACCTTTGTAATATACACTTAATATCAATATATACAATTTAGTCTCTCTTTCTCTCTCTATCAATTTATCTAACATGGTATCAGAGCTAGATTAACATCCTAGTAATTCCGCTTCACCGGCGGGCGGCAGGCTCGCCTTGGCCGCCCGCCGGACGCTACACATACCTTCAACCTATGAAGTTCTTGGGTCACATCCCCACGGGTCTCCTCCCAAAGGGCATAACCATTTCAATCCAATGCAATCTCAATACCTCCGTGGCTCCATCGCCGCTGTACACTCGATCAACCACCCTTTTTCCCATTTCCTCCATTTCCACCGCCGCCACCCTTGGCCTGAGCCAGAGCATTCATAAGCTGTGGATGCTGCTGGCCATTCATCATCATGTTAGGCATCTGGACATTAGCCATCATCATGGGTTATGGTTTCATCTTGTTAAGAGGATGCTGGGGTGCACCATCCATCATCTCATCATCTAAATCATCATCTTGATCAAAGTCGTCGTCATCCTAATCATCATCAAACTCATCATCACTCATCAGATCATCATCTCAGGCAAGTTGAACTGCACAGCCTTATGTTGATTCTGGTCCTTGGTATTATTAGTGAAGGGCAGTTTCAAGCCCTTGAATTGGGGCACCTTCAGATCTTGCATAGCCTTCATTTGCTGCAGCTGCTGTTGGTGGTTCTGGCCGCCACCACCGAACAGCTTGGTCCAACAGCTTGCAACTACAACCCGTATCCAATGCTGTTCTGATAGAGCCATCTGCAATTGGAATCACTGATGCAAGTTCATCAATATATGCATCTGCGCCTTGAGGGAACATTGTTCCTCCACCTGGAAATTTGAACACATTACCTGGAACTCTACCCAGTTCTGGACAGCCTTCTCAAACAGACAATGTCGGCCAAGACAACAATCCCGATGAAAACACAGTTGTTTGAGTCTCCCACCTTTTTCACCACACCTTGTTTTCATTATCTTCTCTCACTCTCTCATAAAATAATTCTTCTTATCATTTAAATAATCTATATCCTGTGCCACCCAGGATATATCCTTTGCATATCACCCACAAACCCCACTCCACTTTCTTTTATTTTAATATATATATATATGTATGTTTCTAATAATATATTAGCCTCCACTCTCATTTATTTTAATATTTCCCACCATGCTATTTTACCTTTTCTTCCACCAGCTCACCATTTATATTATATTTTATTGTATTTTATCACATCCCCAGCATTTCTTTCACCTTTTCTTTCCACCACTTTAATCAACTTGTCTTGCATAGGCGGGAAGATTGATAAAGAAAAACATTCCCATACAAGCGGCACACCATTGGCAATACACCCCTGCTACATCACCAGGCACAAAAAAAACAAAAAAAAAAAAAACAAAAACAAAACAAAATGTTTTGCTCCACTTTCTCAATCACTCTGTGTTGAGCTGTTTTGCTCCACTTTCCTCAATCCCTTTGTTTCAACCTCAAATAGGCTTCTATCTTCACACCTATTTGAGTTTGAGGGGGGGTTATATATGCGAACCACCCCAGCCATCCCATGGCGCACTCCCTCAGTCGCCTCCATCGGTCCGACATGACCCCATAAACTGTCCCGACATTGATTCCGGTCAGCCTCTACACCAACGGTCTGACACTACCACACAGTGTTTGCTACATCGGTCCGACATGACCCCGTAAACTGTCTTCTACAACGGTCCGACATGACCCCGTAAACTGTCTTCTACATCGGTCCGACATGACCCCGTAAACTGTCTTCTACACCGGTCCGACACGAGCCAGTGTCTGCTACAACGGTCTGACACGACCATACAGTGTCTCCTATCCTATTTTATTTTCAGTTTATTTTCCTGTTTTGTACTCTCTCCAACCTCAAGTTGGCTGGTACCTATCCTCCTTGAGTTTGAGGGGGGCTGTTAGTATATTATATGTAATGTATTGTTAGTGATATAGATAGTGGATGTATATAAATAGATAGTGGCACAGATAGTGGTTCTTAGTGTGTGTGGTAGTGGTTCTTCTTTCAGCTGAAATAATGGTCTCCCTCATGATGATGTTTATTGTTCTCTCCTATATAAAGGAGCTCAATTGAACCTTTGTAATATACACTTAATATCAATATATACATATTTAGTCTCTCTTTCTCTCTCTATCAATTTATCTAACAGTGGCGGTGGTGGATCCGCTGCCACTGCAGCTCCTGCATGTTGTGGTGGTTGTTATGATCATGTGAACAACATTCCGGATTGCTTTGCTACCATGGAATTGATATAGCTTGTCGGGGTGGGCCCTCAAAGGGGTAGTGGTCATGTGGGCCACCGGTAGTGGCTTACCCATATCCTAGTTTATTTGGGGAGGAATATCTTGTGAGTTGCATCTTTCTGTCTTCGCTTCTTGGACTTTGATCTTCTTTTCTTTATTTGTTTTGACCTATTTTAAAGTCATTGTTATGAAGTTATTATTGTAGAAGCGGAGTTAATTTTATTCAAATCACGAATTTAACTAATATGTGAGAACATATTATTATAATCTTAAATGATTGAACATAACAAATTTACAAATATTATTTTAATAAGTTAAGTTGTTCATTTTATATTATTATGTTTATATAATTCATAAATAAAATCAAATTATTTCATTGGATATGCCACAGGACGGAGTTAGGGTGCCTGCTATGTGACTCTATGGACTTATTTCGAGGTCTGTTTTGATAATTTGAACTATTCATATTTTTAAATACATCGAGTAAAATATATCTGTACAAAATTAAGTTAATCGAATATCGTTAACCCTTTCATCTATTTACATTCATATTAATTTTAATACTTTAAATCACAAGTGTGCTTGGTTTAAGTTTTTTGAATTAATTTTTTTAAAAATTAAGTTTTTCGATTTTCGTGTTTTTTTTGTTTTTAGTGAATATTTTTTAAATTTTAAATATTTTTTTTACTTTTTAGATGCACCTTACTTAGATGTATCTAAAAAGTAAAAAATTTGTGAAAAAATATTTTAAAAAATTAATAAATACATAAAAATACAAAAAATGTACTGAATTCTCATATTTTTTTTGTATTTTTGGTATTTAGTGAATTTTTTAAAGGTTTTTTTCACAAATTTTTTACTTTTTAGATACATCTAAGTTAGATATGTCTAAAAATTAAAAAAATTACTTAAAATATTTAAAAAAATAGTAAAAACAAAAAAACACGGAAAATAAGAAAGTAGAATTTTCTGAAAAGTGTTTTTTGAAAAGTGAAACCAAGCATAATGTCATTTATTTTTAAAAATACAAATGTGAGTAAATGAAAGGATTAACGATATTCGATTAACTTAATTTTTTACATATATATTTTGCTTAATATACTTTAAAATATAAACGATTTAAATTATCAAAAACAAATCTAGAAATAAGCCCATAAAATCGTATAACATTACCTGCTGTGCTTGTGCACAGCAGCACCCCGAACTTCCCACAGGACTCAGTCATATTGACCATTATGATTTATGGCCATTTCATTATTCCACATGTATAACATTACCTGCTGTGCTTGTGCACAGCAGCACCCCAACTTCCCACAGGACTCAGTCATATTGACCATTATGATTTATGGCCATTTATTATTCCACATGTGTTTGTCTCGTCCGGTCTAAATGATGGAAAACCTACTCATATATACATTGACATATATATGACTTTTATGTCGGTGAATTGGAATCCAAGTCATATTTTTGTTTATAATATATTTATTATCTATTTAGAATTTAGAGATTTATTTATTTATTTATTTATTTTTATTTTTTTAGGACAAATTTAGAGACATTTTGAAAGATTTACATGTGCACATACACACAGCTGGATTAAACTTTATTTCAAATCAACTAACAAACATAAATAATTTAAAGATAAATTACACCGAAACTTTTTTGAGATTTGACTTTATTATAGATTTTTTTTTTTTTAAATTACATTATCTTTTAGGGATTGTTTGAGATGTCCTAAATAAGTGTACTTTTTGTCTTTTTAGACTAAAAAATTAAGGAAAAAAATATGGATGCTTGAGTTAATTTTTGGTCTTTTTACGAAAAAATGTATAATAAAAAATTGTATAAATAAAGTGTATAGGGGAAGAAAGTTGAGTAGGTTGTACGACTTGTCTTACACAGCAAATTATTGCCTTCTTCGAGGCAAAATGTTTGGACAGTGATGATCGGTGTGTGGGGGCCACCACAGGTCCCATTTTAATAATCTGAACCGTTCAATATGTACAACTCGTCGAGGATTATATGCCTGTAAAAAATTACGTTGATCGGATATCGATAGCTATATGATCGGATTAGTTTTTTTTTTCAACAGTTAACTATTACACCATCCGTTTTGTTTATACAAAACTGATTTGATCATATAGTTAACAATATCCGGTTAACGTGATTTTTTACAGCCATATAGTACTCGACGAGTTCTATATATTGAACGGTTTGGATTATCAAAACGGAACCCTTAGTGGGCCCCCAAGTGTCCAACATTACCATCAAACTTTGTGGCTTTACATATGTAATTTTTTTTTTTTGCCCAAAAAGTGTATAACCTGCCTTCCTGCTGGAGCAGTACAGCTGACAGTATAATTCAAACTTTTGTATTACAAAAATGTATAAAATATTTTTTCAATATTTTTTATTTGTGAATAGTAATGACTTTTTTGCTTTTTGTATAACTTTTTGGCTTTTTGAATTTTTTGGGACTTGCCAAACCTGGCCTTAATTGAGGTAGTATAAAATGTAAAATAACTTTGCTATCCTTAGAGCATCCCTAACAGTTTACTTAAATTTTATCTTAAAATATTATTAAAAAATTCATTCTTTATTTTAGAAATCATTTTTTCATTTGCTTTTTCCATCAAACTCCCTATTCTTTCTCTATTCTATTAAAATAATATTTTAAATTACTTTTAAATTTAAATCTTTTTTTAATAATAAAATAATGAAAAGCCAACCAAACGCTAGCAGCACAGCAGAGGAAAACAAATAGGGGAGGTCGATCGGCTGGATGACCAAGCGGTCGACCGGTTAGGTCATTTTCGAGCATTTTTCTTCTTCAGCTACAGGGCACTCAGGAACATCCGGGAGATGTTCGGGGGGACGTCCAAGGACATCTAGGGGACTTCCCCTTCATGCCTTCAACGAAATAAAATAAGAATTTATCAGATATACGAAAGCTACAGTGACTCCCTACAAATAGGAAGTCACTGTAGTAAAAATTAGTTTAGTGTATTGTTTAGGGAAATTGCTGAAAGAGTATAAAGCGATTTCAACCCCTTAAAATAGGTAAATGGTGAGTTTATGGGGATTGTTGGAGATGCTCTTACACTAAAATAAAATAAAATAAAACAAATTATCCTCAGCACCACCTCCCTATTATCCCTGCCACTGGCTCTCTTCATCAACCCTCGAGCAGTTGTGGTATTCTCATGAAATTTGAGTAACAAATTATTGAACAGTTCTTTAGCTTTGAATTTATTACAGAGTACAACTTTTTGCTGGGTTATAGAGGTGATAATGCCAATGGGGCCTACAAGTTGGGCAATAAAAGATGTAATTGTAGAGTGATGGTTAGTTGAAAAATGGCGGCAGTGGGTGACAATGGCGATGTTAGACTAGTTGCCATAACCCACCCCAATATTGTCTTAGTGCTAATTTGCCACCAAACCCAGCAATATTGTCTCAATACCCAAATTCCATGTCTCTACCACAATCTCTGAAACCCATCAGCACCAAATCAACACCCAAATTCCATGTCTCTATCACAACCTTTAAAACCCATCACCACCAAATCAACATCCAAATCCACAAACCTCTGAGGAAGACGATAATGGCTCACGACTGCATTCAGCAACATTCCAATAGTGTATTTAGCAACAAGTCGATGGTGGCTTACGGTTTTACCAATCTTCTCTCTCTCTCTAGTAAAACCATGAGCCACCATCTTTTCTCTCTCTCTGGTAAAACCATGAGCTACCATTGACTTGTTGCTCAATATACCATTGAAATGCTACTAAATACAGTCGTGAGCCACTATCGTCTTCCTCGGAGGTTTGTGGATTTGGATGTTGATTTGGTGGTGATGGGTTTCAGAGGTTGTGATAGAGAATATAAATGTGAATGGTTTGAATTATCGAAATGAGCCCTAAAATGAGCCCATTTCACTGCACAACAACCACTCCAAATACTAGTAAATGTGGTATAGTGACGGTAGTGGACAGGTATAGAGCAATAGTGATGGCTACAGTATGTATGAAGAAAGGAAATATAGTGAGAGCAAATAGATAAAATGACGGTAAAATTAATATTTAAAAAAATTAATAGTTGAGAGTAGCAAAAATTATTAGTTAACTAAATAGTCACTTAATGGAGAAGACAATTTGTAATGTAACTTTAAATTTTACAAAGGGGATTGTAATATTCAGAATGTGATGTGAGAGTGGAATTCATATTAAATTCAAATTGCAGAAGATATCAGTGTAATTTATCCATAATTTAAATTTTAAAATTATACTAAAAACACATAAATCAAACATAAAACATGTCACACGACTTTATCACAATTTGTGTTTGACTTAAACTTATTGTGAATTTAAATACACATTTTGTGTTTGACTTGAACTTATTGTGAATTTAAATAGTACAATTTTAAAATAAAATCAAAATAACCTAATGCTTATTTGGTAGTGAAGTTGAAGTTAGTACACGTGGTACCGTGAAGCAAGACTAAAGAAGTAAATCCCAGTCTCTTCAAGCCCACATCAAACTCTAGAAGATTATCCTCCATCTGAAGCCCTCCAATCACGATCGACGTCCTCGGGTTGGCCCCATATCATGGGTTGCCTTGCAAGGCTAACTCCGTGACGTTTCGCTTGCGGTGGTATGGCCATTTGAGTGCTCAAGAGTGGTCGTTGGAAGTGCCTCAATGTGGCTTAACATTGGCCCCAAGCAGCCAAGGCATGCGGGCCACCAGCAGTAGCACACGGCCAGCAGCAGCAGCAGCCAGCAACACTAGCCAAAGTGCAAATTTTTGGTGTGTTGTTTAGGCATCCAAATGAAGGAGTTTCAAGTTGAAATTTTTACTGGAAAGAGGTCTTGGGGGAAGTGTTTTCCCGACCAAGTTTTGTGATTTTTCTCAATTTGTGGAATTTATGAAAAATCATTATGACTCCTCAGACATATTGATGTTTCCTCCTGCCAGAGGGCTAATTGCTTAACAAGCATATATAAGGGGGCAAGGTGTGCTACCTACCTACCTACCTACCTCCCCGCCCAGACTGGGCTTCAAGTGAGCAACCTTAGGGCAACTCAAGGGCGGGCTTTAGGCATCCAGATGGGTGTCTAGAGTCTCCACGTAAGTTTGGGAGTCCCGTGGACGGTGCAATAATGTAGGCATTGTGCACACCTTTCCGAGAGAGAGGTTCACTACGTTGTTTCCATTATGCCACGCAATATGCATCTTTGGGACTCGTTTTGGACCGAATGGGCTATCGAGGCACCACTAAAGGCCTCGTGTGCCGACTCAAGTGCTTGGTTTGGATTCAACCTTGCAGAAGGGGATCTTGTGGCTTAAGCTAAGCGGTTGGAAGGCGATACCGCATATGTGGGTTATTGAATGAAGGCATCAAACTATGTATTGACCAAGTCTATTGAAGGACTACATTATGTTACAAGCAAGCTACGGATTGAGACGTTGCCTTACTCATGCTACACGTTGGTGCAATGCTAAGGTGTGCAATGGCCTTAGGCGGAATCTAACACACGTGTTGACACGAGGACTACGTTGTGGGCAAGAGATTGGCCCTCGGTGGCTTGTGGGCTTCACGTGACCAAGTGGCCATCCAATATGCATCTATTGAGGCATGCTTGACCCTATGCTTGACCCTACGACACTTCGAGATGCTGTTAAAAACCTAACATGCAATGGTGGCTTGTCGGCTAAGTCGAAGGCCTTCGCTAACGCATTGTTGTGTGGCTAGGCACCTTGGTGACATAAACCTAAGTTGGACGAGCACCTTGCTGAGGTAAGCTTGGCGTTATGAAGCGACTTATGCCATGCTTGGTGCACTTGAGGCGCTAGGCCTATTTATGGCATTCGGGTGAAGACGGAGCTTCCTTGTAAAGTTGTTTTGCTTGACAAAGCATTGGGCCCTAATATTCGAACAGGTGAGACCATCAACACTCGATTTATCAATGAGCTATAGTGGGTTTAAACTTGGTGGCGTTTAAGTGCCACACGGACGAAAAATTGATCCACTGCGCCTCTAAAAGAGTCGGCCCATGACACCTCACCATCCACAAACCCCAAACACCACACATCCACATCCTTCTTCTTAATCCTCACCATCGAATTCGCACCAAAGATCCTCCAGAACACATCATCGCTCTGCATCACCAGATCAACGGTCGGCACAGCCGGTCCCACACGCGTACTCAGCACATCCGCTGCTCCGTAACACACACTGAATGGATTCACAGGTTTCATTACCGTGAGGTTGAGCCCAGTGGATTCCTTCATAAACGCCTCATTAAAAGCCTTGTAAATCGACGTCTGGAGAACCGTGTAAGGAGCGACGGTGCTGATCTTGGTCCCACCAAAACCATTTTCATCGATGGTCAGCAATGTCTTATTAATCTAAACGTCCTTTCCGTTGACTTTTATAGCATTGACTCCGATAAAATACTCATCAGACCGGTGTAGGTAAGTTATTATGGTGTCTGCTACTGGGTTCAAAACGAGCGAAGTGTAAATGAGAAACTTCACAAGGTCAATTTGGAAAGAAAATGGTAGGGCCCACCAGCGTTAAAAAGCGCGACTCCCAGAGCCAAGCGGGAGCCGGAGAGGCAGAGCGCAAACAAAAATGGCGAAGAGAGGGCGGTGTTAACCTGTGCAGGGAGCGAGATGTTGAAGTGGCCTAGACCGGCAAGGCCGGTGACCCCCTTGGCGAGACCCTTGAGGAGAGAGGTTTTGGAGTATGAGAAGACGAAGTCAGGGATTCGGGCGAGTCGACCTGGATCGGTAGTGGTGGGCAAGGCGAGCGAGTCGACCAGGGCCTCTGCGACGATGGCCTGGCGAGTGACGGAGTTTTTGAGGAACATGGTGCATGAGTTGTTGGCGCAGCCAGGAGAGGGGGGTTGGAAGCAGTTGGAGCAGGCGAGGGAGTGGAGTGAGTCGCAGAGAAGGGTGGAGCAGGGGATGGAGTGGTAGGTGGAGGAGGTGTAGTTGAGGGTGCAGTCGACCCAGGTGAAGGAGCCGCCAAAGTCGAAGAGGAGTTTGGTGGAGAGGGGTTTTGAGGTAGATTGAGAGTGTGTATAGACGGGTTGTGTAGTCTTTGGTGATGGAAGAGAGGAGAGCTGCCAATGCTGAAGAAGGAATGAAGAGGGAGAAAAAGAGGAGGATGAGTGAAAGAGACGACATTATTGTAGGTTTGAATTTGAAATACTCCACTCTAAGAAAAAGAGATAGGTCCTTCACATGCTAAATTTTTGATGTCGTGGATAATAACAGTAGACTGTCACGGTGGGTCAGTCCCAGAAACGCATAAGAAAATGATAGGAAGACTATAAACGAGTCGAGTCGAGTTTTACTGAGTTCAAACTCGATTTATTTACTTATTGAGTTTGTTTATTGAGTTCAAGATCGACTCGATAACAGGCTCGAGTTTGGCTTAACTAGTTAATATTAATGAAATTCGAACTTGAATTCAGCTCGTTTACTAAACAAGTTGAGCCCTTAACGAGACAATGTAGCTCGCAAATAGTTTGATTCATTTGCAGTTTTGGATGATAATTTGTTATCTTTGCATGGAGAGAACAACTTGAAATGAAATTGTATAAGCTTTCTTTTTTCTTTCTTTTTTTCCCCTTTTTTTTTTTGTTGGTGTATAAGCTTTGTTAAAAATGAAATACAAGAAAATTGACACTAGGGTCTGATGAAAAACAAATTAATTAAAGGAAAGGTGAAAAAAAACACACAGTAAATTTATCAAAATATTCTTTTTTTCTTTTTTTTTTCCTTTACAATTCCAATCATCATCCCTGCCACTCCCCCCACCTTACCCCTCTCCTCCACCCCAACCCCGCCCTATCCTAGCCAACAACGTTGTCAACCCAAACTCCCTAGCCACCGCAACGACCCAAGTCAAATCCCTTCCTATCGTGACCCAAACACTTTCAACCACAACACGCTTGTTAAATAAATTGTTGTTTAAGTTTAGATTTTAAGTTAAAAAGTTATTTGATAAAAATTTAAGTGTTGAACTAAAAATAAATTATTTGATATGTATAAGATTAAATTTGAAATTTATTATTTTTAAATTATATATTTTATTTTTTATATTGTGATGAAAGTGATAGTAGTGGTGGGTGATGGTATGATAGTGATAGAGTTGGCGGCGGTAGCACCAGCGATAATAGTGGTGGTAAAATGATGGTAGTGCTTATGGCAATAATGACAATGGTGATGGAAGTAGTGATAGCGACATGATGGTGGCAGTGGTGGTGGTGGTAGCAATAGTGATGGTGATAGTGGTGGTGAGTTTATAATAATGTATATTTGATACTTATATTTAGTATTCATAAATTCAATCAGAATTAAATAAGTTTCATGACTTAAAATTTTCTTAAATTTTATGCTATATTTTAAGAGATACTTAGATAGTGTTTGGTTTGGTTTTGGAATTGTGATTCTCTTTTTGAAGTTGTGATTTGAGTGTGGAATTGTGAGTTGAGTTTTGAAAAGAGAAATTTTGTTTGGTTATGAATTTTGAAAAGAGTTTTGAAAAAAAAAATTAAATTTTGAATTTTGATAAGAGTTTTAAGTTGTATTTTTAGTTTTGAGTTTTTGAATTTTGAGTTGCATTTTGAATTTTTCGGATTTTTTTAAAAATAGTAAAAAATGTTTAAGAAAATTTTTTTATTTTTATTTTTAATGTATAATTTTTATTTTAAATATTTTATTTTATTTTGTAAATATTTTAATTTTTAATTTTAATATTTTAAACTTAAAACACCACCACATTCAAATTGTAACCAAACATATAACTCAAAACTCAATTTAAAAATTATTTTCAAAACTCATAACAAAAAATATAACTCGAAACTCTATATTACTTTCAAAACTCTACAATCAAATCGTAACCAAATATATAACAAAAAAATTAAAATATTTAAAAATATTTTTATAAAATAAAATATTTAAAATAAAAAATAATTTTTTTAATATTTAAAAAAATACAGCACAAAAATGTATAAAATATAGTGCACATTAAAATAAATAAATAAAAATTTAAAATATAAAATATTTATTCTAAAAAAATAAAAGTAAGAAAATTTTTAAATATTTTAAAAAATAAATCCAAAAAATTTTAAAAGACAACACTCAAATCATGATTCTAAAATAATTTTAAAAAACAAAATAAAAAAATATTTTTAAAATTTTTTTTTTTAAATAGTGTTTTGAAAAGAGTTTTGGTTTTGAGTTTTGAAAAAAGTTTTGAATTGAATTTTGAGTTATGTGTTTGGTTATGAGTTTTGAAATTAATTTTTGAATTGAGTTTTGAGTAATTTTGAGTTGTATGTTTGATTATGAATTTTGAAAAATGTTTTGAAAATTTTGAGTGTGGAATCATTTCCACACTCAAACCAAACACAGTTTTAAATTTTTAAATGATATCAATTATAATTATCAAATGAACTTATTTGATTATTACTTAATACATCAAGTTTTAAGTGTTCAGTTATATTATCGAACACTCCCTAAGTAAAACCTTCAATGAACTTTCAATAGGTGTAGTGAAATCTTTCTCTCCTCATATCACGTGACAATATTTTTTCATTTTTTAAAAAAAATTACACAAAGAGGTGGGTGAGACTTTAATCCATGTTTATGAATTTAGGATAAAAAGATTCATACCACTTAAATTAAGTGTACATTATAATATTAATTTTATTATTATTATTTTTTATTCTTATTATCTAAATTAGACATGTATACCATGTGTCAACCGGTATTCCATGACAATGAAGTCCCATTAGATGAAACAACAATTGCAAACGAGGCCTGTGCCCCATGATGAGGAATGATTATTGATATATAAAGCAAAAAGAGAAAATAATAATAATAACAATTTTAAATATAAATGAGTACGTTGATCCTACGATGAACTTTGGTGGCTTTATCAACTTACATATATAAAAATGGAACATTTTTTAATAATATAAAATTAAAAAAAATAATAATAACAAAATTATTTCCAGACATTTGGACATACACATAGTCCACTTCCACGCTTCCCGGAAGAGTTGCAGGTTCTAACCAGCCTGCTCATGTTAATGGATTCGTTTTCTCTCTCATACATACATATATTTATATATATATATATGGATCATGGTATGTCATAATTAAATTACTTTAAATTATAATTAAAAATATATAAATTATAATTAAACATCATATAAATATAATTAAAAAAATATCAATTATAATCAGAATAATATCATATCCAACATTATACACATTATAACTAAGTCATAACTAACACTGTAATAAATATAATCAAATATTATAATTAAGTCATAATTAATACCATAATAATATAAGCAAACATCGAGCATATGGGTGTGTATTATAAAATTTTCTTATATGAAATGGGTGTCTTTTAAATTAATCACATCAAATCTAGCTTTGGTGAGAATTCACTGGCTTTCCTAAAAGGATTTGCGTAAAGAAAGTTTACTCTATTTCTTTCCAATAGAAGTTTATAAGTTTGTCATGTAGATAGTGAAAGTATGAAATTTTTGTCATTTGTTGCACATAATTTTCTATTTTATTATTATTTATTAAACAAAGAGTTAGTTGAGGAGATCAAAATTCAAATGCAAGACAAAAAGATAATTTTACCCTTAATCTTCTTATAAATGGATGTTGTCCCTATTGTTAGCTCTTCAAAAGTTGCAATATGTTGGGAGTCTTTAGCAGCAACATTGTGTCCCTGCCTGAGGAGCTGGTGGCTGGTGGCAGCCGGACTCCATCGCCTAAGACCACCGCAACAGCGCTAGTGAAGCAGTTCCTACAGTGAGTGCAATGACTCCGGGGTGTCGATACAGATCAGCAATCATGTATACCTAGCTTACACTGACAACAGCCAGTCACCCTTACTTCCCAGGTACACCTTAAACTAAAAATAAGACACGAATCATCTGTCTCACTTTCTTTTATCCCAAACCACCTCTTGATCACATGACCAGAGTTAGAAAGGTAGATGGTACAAATAAACACTAACTTAAACCTGTGTCAAAAAGATAAATCATTTGTCCCTCACTCCCTTTTTACTACAAGATCAAAGTCAGAGATATAAATATAAATATAAATAAACACAAACACAAAATCATCATGATGGGTCTTACAAAGACTCTGATTTCTGTTTTTTGGGGGGTGCAGGACATTTGGGGTGAAGGATGAGATATTGTGCATGTTCGAGGGAGTGTTGGATAACTTGGGGAGCCTGCGATAAGAGTATGGTCTAGCCAAGCCTACAAATGAAGTGGTTTTAGTGATAGAAGGTTACAAAGCGCTTCGTGACTGAGCCCCTTTCCCTCTAAACCAAGTGGTCGGACACCTCGTTGGCAACTTTGCATTCATTGTGTTCGACAAGTCCATGTTCACAATCTTTGTCGCCTCTGTAAGTGGTTCTTCTAACATCGAAAAATACACAATAATAAATGGATACTAGCAATTCATTATATGTTCATGGAATTTCTTCTAACAGGATCAATCAGGCAAGGTTCCTTTGTACTGGGGTATCACTCCTGATGGATTCTTGGCATTTGCTGATGATGCCGAACTGCTTAAGGGAGCGTGTGGCAAGTCGCTCGCTTCGTTCCCTCAGGGTGACTATTTTCAATTATTACGCTTCGTTTCTAATTAATAGTTAATCTCCCGGTTGAGGTACCCACGCAAAGAGACTATTTCCATAATTTGAATTTGTGAATTGGTTGCAGGATGCTTCTACTCAACAGCAGTGGGAGAGCTACAAAGCTATGAAAATCCGAAGAACAAGACCACAACTGTTCCTGCGGCAGAGGAAGAGATGTGGGGTGCAACGTTCAAGGTAAAACTATGATAATCTAGCAGTGCCTCTGAAAAGCTTCAAAGCTTTGTTAGAATGGCACAAAATTGAAGTTTACAGTGTAAGAAGTTCTAGGTTCTGGATCCAAATTGTGTTTTTTTAAGTTTTTTGTCCAATCAGGGAAAAACAGAGCTAATTCCACGGAATTCATATTTTTCTGCTGACATCAGAACTTCGGGATTTGAATTTCAGGTGGAAGGACCAACAGTTCTTGCCGCCACAGAATAAGATCCCTTTACTGCCACAACTTTCGGCCCCCCAGAGAGAGAGAGAGAGAGAAGACTACTTGTGTGATTGTTCTGAGTGGCATGTACATAGACTAGGGAGAGCTGATGGACCAAACTGGTTTCAAGGTTGAGCGTGCTGCTTTTCCTATTACTGTAATTCCTATCGTTTATCTCCCTTCAGATAAAAATTGCAGAAAAAGGATGTAGTTCTGGCATGGTCCGAACAATTGTTTTAGTAGTCAGGCCTCTTCTTCTTCTTTATATAATAACAACAAAAAAAATTATAAAACAGAGAAACAGAAATCACATAAAGAAGAATCAGGGGCCATAGATATATTTCTTTTAAAGAAATACTTTAGAAACTCATTCACTAAACAATGTTACAACAGCTTACATTTTAGTTCATCTTCAAACACAATTTACTCGGTAAGAAGACAGATATTCAAATTTCAAGGAGAGCCTCAAAATGGGGATAATGATGCAGAACTAATATGAAACACTAGAAGTAGAAGAGCCTTGGGTTGAAAATTGCCTGACTTTCACCCCCACAATCAAGCAAGGAAAATAAAATAAAATGGTAATATACATGGAAAGCGAGGTGTTGCATCTTCTTAACCTAAATCCAGGGGCCAATGGAGTTCCAAACTGGTGTCGAAAGATCGTTTTGAACGTACTGACTGGATCAAACTTCATAATAGACCTTCCAAAACTATGCCTCGGATTTGATTTAGGCACACAATGAGTACACCCTCTATGTATGGTTCCCATTGGTTGACAAGTGTCATTCACTGATCATCTTCGTCTTGCAGCACTTGTAAAAGCCCTGCAATCATTCTGTATCCTGTCTGCATACATTGGCAGGCGAATAATTTCATGAATCTCATTGAACAAAACTTCCTCTGTGATATTATCCTTTATGCTCCGCATCACCTGTTTTCAACTTATCAAGCAGCTTCGTTTGTCTAAAACAAGTACAAAAGCTTCTGGAAACGAGAACAAAATAGTTTAAATAGTAAGGCAGACCTTCTTATAGGTGTTGAATTCATTTGGAGTTGATTTGTCTGGCCTGATCCGCATACAGACCCAAACCCCTTCCTCGGCATCCCAAGAACACTCAATAATCTTCCCTGAATAGGAACTGATAGCTGATGCATCTGCACGTTCATTCAGAGTATGAAGAATCATGATCAAGAGTACATAGCATACACAAAGCATCCAGATTGAAAACAGAAACATTGTTGCAATAAAGTAGGTTATTTGACAAAAGCTAGCCAGATGGCCTTCCAGATGCAGATACGATGCAAGGATAATTTTTCTCATATTGTTGAAACATGGAAAATATCAAACAAGAAAATGATGGCCCCAAACCTTTAAAAACAACCCTGTTTCCTTCCATTAGCTTTTTCTTTCCACGCTCATTCAAAAAAAGTAGTTGACGGTTATCAACTGCGACCTGTCAACACAAATATCTTCTACATTTAGATGGTCATGGTAGCAAGTGAATGCAAACAAGTCTGAAAAGAAAAAGATTGAACAAGAGCTCCATCTGAACAAAATCGATCTTACAAACTCATAGAGAAAATCAACTGAGTTCATTTCAGGATATTTCCACTTTAAAAGGCCTTCATGTGTGCGTGGCACGTAAGGGTCATCCCAGCCCTGGGAGAATAAAACCACCAGTAATCAATGTGACCAAACCATTAATCAATAACTGTTTATCTATGGGGAGCAGGGAAGGGTTTAAAAAATTGAAATGAAAGACTTAATCAGGAACTTCATCTCCAAGTTAATTTGATAGTCATTATAGTTTTTTTTCAAAAAAAAAAAAAAAAAAACATTAAACTGATATTGAGGCGATCATCATATCACCGAGAGGCCCTAACAACATCAACAAGTTTTTCCGAATGAATCATATTTCGTCATTCCACCCTATCAAGTGCAATAGTCGATGCTAAACACTGATACAATAAATTTCCTTTTTACCTCAACCCACATTAGTTTTAATCTCTCTCACCATAGCATTTCCCTTGGTGGGACACATCACTCTTTTCCACCGGTGCATTCTTGACCTTCTAGAACAATGCCGAAACAAATTACTAAATTTTCTCCCATTTTTATCTCTAGTTGATATATATATATAAGTGCCATTACAATTTTCTTTCTTGTCTGACGCCTGGCACAAAATCTTCATCAAATCCTTTGAACATTGAGGAAAATATTTCTTTAACATATATAGTTTGAGCATCCTATCATAAGCAAAAAGATTCAAGGAATCATTTTTAAAAAATTGAACTAGAAATGTATTACAAATTGATACTGTTCCTCTGTTCCTTCGACAAAGTAACTAATATTTCCAAAGTAACATAATGTAAAAAATCACATTTTTCAAATACATACTATCAACTGACTATGTTGCAATATTCTTTTGACAAAGCAATTGGGAATTTCCAAAGTAAAACATTTTATTGTTTGCCACATCATTTTGGGTTTTGGGTTGTTGGGGGGGGGTAGGGTATGGAGCATTTTTCTATTTTCAAACACATAATGTCACCTGAATATGTTCTTGTGCATAGTAATTAATATTTCCAAAATAAAATAGTGCAAAATCACTTTTCTTGACAGACATTTCCTATGCGCTGAACATTCCCGTGTTCATAACTGATATTACAAAAGTAAAAGAACGCAAAAATCGCATTGTTTGAACAGTAACATATTATATTTGAAATTCCAGATTTATTTTTTTAATAAAGCTACCAAAAAATAATCCTTAAGAACCTGGAATATAAGACCATCTGCTGCATGTGAAAGTCTTGGAATAAATTCCTTTAAAAGCTTAGTAACTGTAGACAGCAAATAAAAATCCTTCCTCCTCACCTGAAAAGCAAAATAAATAATCAATAAAAGAAAAGAATGCAATGATTGAAAATAGAATTGAGGGCAGTTAATGATCTCTTGTTCCCCCTTTCATACCCTGAATGACTCCAAGTCGTATCTGTAGTATGGATTTCTGCTCTTGTACAAAAAGTCACGCTCACTGTTTCGAGGTTTGATCACTTCATTTTCAAGTATAGTCCACCGTTCACTGAATGGTCGCTGCAATGATGTTCAAAGACCAAATTATTCACCACCAGACAATTTAGAACCAAATAAGAAAAGGAGGGGGGAAAAAGAAGCAAAAAGAAAACAGGAACATACAACCACACATTAACCTACTATGAGATTCTACGGAGTTCAGAGAGAAGTTATCAGGGAAATAATACTAAAGGACCAACTGTTAAGTCTTTATATAGACACCTGACATTGTTTAAAAACTTCAATGCATACTTTTACATTTCAGAGAAGGCTAACTATTCTAAGATAAGCAGCAGTGAGGTGAAAACTGCTCTTACAAAAAGACTTCTGGGAAAAAACAAACAAAACAACAAAAAAAAGTCAAAAAGACTAACTGAACCACTCTTTGAGAAGGAACGATGGATCCACCTGTTGCAGACCACATGCCTATGTTCTAGCACGGAGTAGAACTCCACATCAACATGTAATCAACAGATACTTGCAATTTAATAATATATGGGAGTAAAACTACATTATACAAGTAGAATAGCCTTTTAAATTGGTATAGCCACCATATATGATATGTCTAACCTCCATAATAAACACTTGGTTAATTGCTATCAGATCATAAATAAGGTATCTTCTCTCCTGCTTTTGCATATTTGGCTCAATGTCAATTACCATCTCTCCATCAAGTAATGTATAGTGATGCGTCTTCTCAAATATACCCTGACAACAAACAACATACATGAAAAAGGCATCTACCAATTTTTTTAATTTAATTAATTAATTAATTTATTTGGAAACCAATAACATGCTTAGGATAGAAAATATGAATACGGCATATTGCATGATTACCTTATTTGTGCTTTTGCAAGGAAACCGCAACTCAACCTTTCGGAAACAAAAATTTCTATCAATCACGTAACACCCATCCCAAGTTATTAGCATCATATATCGTGTTCCATCAGCTTTCCATGTGGCATAGTAATATCGCTGCCTTAAAAGTTGTAAATTGTCCCTGAAAATTGAAAAACTAGCATGCAAACTTTAAATTTTGAAAATAATGAGACAAAAATAGATACTATAAAGGTAAAATAGAATGCAGTAGGGTACAATCCCCAACTCATCTAGGTAAAAGCAAAAATACACTACCTTCCACATCATCATTATTATTATGATTATTATGTCACGGGACAAGAATAATCTGATTCCAGAAGCAAACTTATGTTAAGTTTTCAACCCTCCGGGCAACCAAAATAATTTATTATTTCAAAATCCGCATTAATTACTAAATTCATAAAGCATCAATTACACATTTTGTTCCTCCTTTTTTACTCTAACTGACTAATAAAGCAAATCTTCTTTCATGAATTAATACAGCATCAATCAGTCCTAAGTTGTTAACTGCACATTTCTCTTTTTTCTTTTACATTTCTACTATTATTTAGCATAACTTTCTTGTGAGCAACTTCTAACCATTTACTAATAATCATGGAGTCTAATGCCATAAAGTGAGAACTTGTTCATTTACTTAGAGAGTATGAGGCTTAACTGTGATTTTTCTTTGTATGAATTTGAAAATGGTGAAATGAATTTTGAGATCATGCAGCTTACTTCATTTATTTTTTGGGGTTGGGGGTCTGAGAGATGTTGGAGGAGTTGTGCAAAACTTGTATCTAGGAACATCAACAAATCATAGGACTGGATGAGGAAACAAAACCCATTAGAAAGATATCCCCAAAAGGGGCACAAAGATAAGAATGTGCTTCAAAATTTTTGGTGAACAAGAAAATGACGAGACCAAATACAGATTCTACATGAAGGGGATCAAGGAGGGAATTTAAAATATTCAAAAAAGGGCAGCTCGAAATTGTTAAAAGAACAAAACATAATAGAAACATTTAAGAAATCACACCTACTTTGACTTTTGCTCCAATGGACCTACTTCGACTTTTGCTCCAATGGCAAAGGTCTTAGGCCCTTGCTGGCAAAGGCTGAGTTTAGTCTAACTTCATGAGACAGATCAAGACAATAAGAAATTCCTTCCTAAATACTGAGAAGATCACGAATATCTCAGGCGCTCTTGTGATTTGAAGACCATGAATATATGAAGCAGTCTTGTGATTTTGTAAATCCTCTTCTTTTAGGAAACAAATGTGCAAAAGCACTGTTGTCCTATACTTACAAGGCATTTTTCATTTCTTGATAATAATCCTACTGCTCCAAATATGGAGAGAACATCAAGAATACCGGAGGGATCCTTCAGGTATTTGAGAGGATCTCTCATCTCAGAAACCTATATCTAAAACACTTCCTTACCCTCACCTATATATACTTCAGGAAATTTTGGAAATATCCTCATTAGTGAATTTTACAATTAGGAGTAATCCCACAGCAGAGTTATAGCTAAGACTAGAAAAATAATTCCTTCAAACGACTTCTAAGTGCATTCTTACCCCCCACCCCCATAAGCTTGTTCATTCACTGCAGGTGATTATACATGCCATTCTACATCATTAGTGCTACATTTGCCTATTTTCCTTCTAGAAGAATTTCTGATCTTCCCTTCTTGTGCATTCTTCTAATTTAGTAAGGATACTGTACAAAATTAAAAAAGAAAAGAAAAAAAATGAAAAATCATGCATAATATTTGCCTGGTTCAAAACTTGTGAAACAACCTTAATGCATGAGGGAAAGGAGCACAGACTTGAGATTTTAATGATTTTAATCAACAAAATAAAACAGAGCCATTGAATACATAATTATCACTAACAAGGGTGCGGCTAAATTGGACCTGCTGAGAGAGACAGGGTGTGACCCTGGAAATTGTGTGTTTCCTCTCGCCTGAAGACCAAGAAAATGGGATATTTTCCCAAATGTATCAGATAAAATAGAAATGAAAAGCACATCAAGTACAAAAAGCAAACACCTAAACCAATGATGTCTTTAGATTTGAAAAACATTTGTGAGGTAAAGATATCTATATAAATTATAAAATTAACGTCAAATAGATTTCCAACTTTCAGTTAAAATTTGAATTAAAAAGAGAGAGAGAGAGAAATACAAAAGAATATGTTAAAATTTTGAATGTTTAAAAAAGAAGAAGAAGAAGAAATATCAATACATGATATGAAACCAAGATTTTTTGTTTTTTTGTTTTTGTGATAAGAAACAACAGTAGTATATCATCATGGGTTAAGCCTTCCATAAAACAAAAGAAAACACTAGTAAAAACCTTAAACAACTTAAATGAGTAAATATAAAATGAAACATTTAGCATGAAATAGAGAGGCAGTACCTTAGAGGTTGAAAAATAACAGAACCTATATAAAAATTCTAGAAGACTAATTACAGAGGGCAGTGAAAGCTACATATCAAAATTGCCAATATGAATACAATGATGTGATAAAAATGATCAAGCCATCAATCTCAAAAATTGACACCTAATAGAAGTAAATTTGAATTAGGAAGGGGAAAAAAAAAACAAACAAACAAACAAAGATACAAGAGGACCTCAAAAGTGCCTACCCGTAAATTCAACTTTAATGCTTGGTAGCAGAATTGTCTCATTGTCTGTAGCTTATCAAAAGGTATGGAATCCCCCAAAACATCATCATTTGTCATTACTTCATTCCTCACGGGATTCTCCTGCAGTATTCAAAGAAATGATGAGAAACAAAAATAAATCAATCAATCTTACAGGCATTAACCTTGAAATTTAAGAAATGATAGGGACCTAGTATTATAGTTTATGGGCTTAATGAAAGGAGAAAGATGAACCATTCAAAAGATGATCTGCATATCAGGAGCAACAGAAGGCAAATGATCAAGTGACCTCACTTACAAGGACAAGGCTATGTAGTGTTAGAAATTGAGTTTATCATATAACAATGCATTAAACTCTATGTATTAGATGTTCTATGTTACTTTGTAAACACCATTTTACCCTAAAATAAAAGACGAGCCATGCACAAGTGTCCTAAGACATGGGGATTCAAAGAATCCAACAATTAGACACATAACCACAGCCAACACCCTTAATTCTATGTAACAAAGGTGCCTGTCCTTACAGTTCCATAAATATTATATTGCATGAGAATGGTCAACAGTTGACAGTCAAATAGAAAAACAGAACTAGTAACTGGTAACAAGATTGTACTCAAACAGACAGCACGTACATGCAAAATGGAAGCCCCATCATCATCCTGATCAGGCACACTTCTATGATTAATATCAAGATCAGAAGATCTCTTCCATTCTGGAGTTTGGGGGCAAACAACAAATTCAGGCGTTTTTTCATTATAAAAACTGTAGAGTCCATCAATATAATCCCTTTTATAGATCCCTGGGTGACGTGCTCTAGAAAATTTCTCAATCGCCTGAATGATAAATGAAGCGAAACAAATACGCAAAATTAAGGGCACTGCCAAAAGAGCCCAGTGCGATATATATCTGTCACAAGATAATCAAGTTACATACCTCGGTCACAGAAATTGATTCCGTACGGACAAGAAAATGAACAATCATATAACCTGTGCGGTTATGCCCATGTGTACAGTGGACAAGAATAATCTTATTTAAGTGCATCTGTTGAGATCTAAACTGCAAAACCTAAACAAATTATACGACAAGTATCAGTAACAAAAATAAAATAATATTTTAAAAAAAAAACTCTTTTGAGGCGCCAATATTTCCAAATAAAAGAAAACTGCCATTCCTCCTTAGATCAATAGACAAACCATCTCATTATAAGGACATAGCGCCAACAGAAAACATTTAAGTTGTCTCTCTATCAGGTTTAGACAAATACTGCCACACGGAGGATCTAACATGTGAGAGAGACAGAGAGAGAGAGATTTAGACAGTTAAGTGGAAGGTTGTACCTCATATACAAATTTATCTACAGATGCATTATCAGGTACAGAATCCCTTCCCTGGCATTTGATCTGGGTCAAACAGCAAGTGATCAGGTATTGAATTTTTGTAATCCATTTACACACCAAAAGGATGATGAGAAACAACCATTCACATTCTTACCTTAACATATTCAATACCTTTTCCTATCCAGTCTGATTCTGGATAGTAACGACTTGTGTTCGTAAGATCAATCACCAAACCCAGCTGACAAATCAGTGAAGTGAAAATTTTTAGTTACTATTCATCGCAAAAAGTTAAATACAAATTCATCAATGAAAACCTAGTTTAAACATATGCTAAAACACCAACCACTAGCTAATAATGCAGGCAGAGCACAAACTCTATTTAAAATACATGCATGTGTATGTTTTAATTCATCCCCTCTTCATATCAATATGTTTACCTCCCAAGAGGCTTATCCCTGAGCATAATGGGTATAAGATGATGAACCCATTTGGGCTTGCCAAACTTATTTGAGGATGCTTTATTAAAAGGTGCTGGAAAATTATGCGATGAAAAAAATAAGTTGTGAATATGTCTTGCAAAGGTTACTCAAACATTGCTAAAATAGGGACATGTATTGGATTATGACTTTCAGTAGAGCAAGTTTGAAAGTAGGTATAATTTAATGCAAGTATGAGAGGTCCCAAATAACCGTTAAGCTAAGAAGAACCTTGAGGCACTTCTCCAAAAAAAAAAAAAAAATACAAAACAAAACAAAACAAACTAGCTTGGCACTTAAAATTAGTGGAAGCACCCTAAGCAAATGCCCCATTCAGACCTTCTGCTTAAACAGAAGCACCCTCTAGAAACAAACCCAAATGGGGTCTACCACACATCTCAAATACTTTGAAAGACTTGGAATGGTACTCTACACCTAGAAAACCATTCCTTCTAAACATGACCCTTAACCTTACATCTTTACGCAACTTCCCAAAGGACAAATTGAATTAAAATTATGGGAGCTTTTTTGATAAATCCTGTTCTTTAAGACTTGTGTTCCATTTAACCCATTTAACCCATATTCTTTTGATTATTCCATTAGGTCTTATTTGGTGTAATATGACCAAATCACCCTTCTAACTTTCTGCACTTGTTTCTATTTTGAAATTAATAATAAAAAATAACAATTCCTTATTCCATTGAAAAAATCTCTCCATTATTCTATGGAGAGAATCTCTCATCATTCTAGGGAAAATCTCCTCATTCCAGGGAGAAAATCTCTCCTTTATTCCGTAGAGAAAAACTCTCCCTCATTCTAGGGGAAAAAATCTCTCCCTTATTCCACAGAAAAAAATCTCTCACATTCTCAAAATCCTAAATCATCTACCTTTTGAAAACCTCTCATGTTGATGTGAACTTTCACATTACAAATGTATGCTGATAAATAAACATCTCCTCGTGGAACCATACATACTCTTAATGTTACATGAGTGTGTGAACATTAATATTGGGTGTGACTACCTATTTATATTACAAAATTAATGTAAACATTCACATCTCTATATACACACTATGTTTGTACTGGTATGACTGCTAAAAAATGATTGTTCATCGCTGGTTTGCCATCATCTCTGTTGTGAGTCCATCATCATCTCTATCATTGGTCTACATATATAACTATCCTTATCTTCCAAAAGTTCTTCCATGACAGGACCTTATTGTAAAATAATGGTGAAGGAAAATCTTTGATCAAGTAAATCCCTCACATTGAGGCAAAGAAAATACTAAAAGTAATAATCTTCTATATTTATACACAATATTTTATATATATATATCATAAATGAATATATCTAATAATAATTTTCTCTCTCTAGATATATGGTATAAATATATATATATATTATAATAGAAGTTTATAAGGTAAAATAGTCCACATAATACTTCTAATATGGGAAAAAGGACTTATTGGAATATAATTTCAAATGTATGGGACTAAGTGGAACACAAAAATACTTTGTGGACTTATTTGGCTATAAGTTCTCTAAATAGGATTTATAAATTAATCTCTCTAACGCACACAGCTCTACTTGCAGTTTTTAGAGAGAGAGAGAGAGAGAGAGAGAGAGAGTTGTAATGCGAACTTGAGAATGGAGGGTTTGATGATTCTCTCTTCTAGGTTAGGGTTTAGAGTTGGGTTTTCGATGTGGTCGTGTTCTTGATCGCAATATTTCTTTCTCTGTTTGTCATTGTCTTTTTGTTTTTGGCTTTCAATGGCTCGCGATGACAACTCTTTCGCTCTTTTGGGCGACGACGAAGGGGACGATATCTCGACCTTTCTCGCCCACGTAGCCTTGAAGGCCGAGGCTTCTTCCGCCACTGCGGAAAAGAAGAAGAAGAATGAACAGAGCCACCACTCTCACTCTCCTCCGTCAAAACCTCTTCCTCCTCCTCAATCTATGAGAGAACTGAAAGCCGGGGAGGAACAGGAGGCCAAGGTCGTGGTTCAGGGAGGTCTAGTCAGAATGATGTGCAGCAGTTTGAGAAGGACAACTATGCAAATAGTTATCAACCAAATAACAGAGGAGCCAATGGTTATAAACAGAATAGTGGTGGAACTGATGGTTATGGGAGGTACAATAGAGGGTTTGATGGTCCTAGAAGGAATGGTGGAGGGGACGTTGGGTATCAACAAAGCTTTGGAAATACTGATGGTTATCAAGGGAGTTATGGTGGGTATACTGCTGGGAACAAGGATGATGGCAATTGGCAGGGATGGGTTCATAATGGTACGCGTGCACATGGGCGTGGACACGGGGGTGCTAGAGGAAGAGGCTTTGGTCAAGGAAGGGCACTGAATGAAGATAATGGGTTTGAGAAAGAGAGTCAATTTGTTGAGGGCAATCAGCAACTTGAAAATAAGGATCAGGGAGGGGGTACTGGTGACAGTTGGGAACATGTGACTGAGGACCGTTCAAGTTATGGTGGTGAGAGAAGAGATAATGATGGTGGTGGTGGAGGATACAAAACTCGGGGGGATAGCTTCTTTGGTGTCCACAATGGAAATAATTATGAGGTGATGAATACCTCTGGGGCTAAGGAGGCACTTAGCAGTAATGAAGGTGATGATGATAGTGTGATCGTAGGAAACTACTGAAGTATCAAAAGATGCTTTTCAAGATGCTGCTCATGATTCCTCTGGGAAGAAGGCTGAAGATGAAGAGGCGAAAGAAGCTAGAAGGAGGACCCAAGAGGCATTGGAAAAGGAAGCTAAAAGGAAGGCCTGGGAGGAAGAGAAAAAGGAAGAAGCAAAGAAAATGACTCTTGAACAATATCAGAAGGTGCCCTTAAAAGAGGAAAGCTTTGGAAGCTTTAAAGACAGAGGAAAAGAAGGTCACTCTTGTCAAGGATTTTGAATCGATGCAGGTAGTTGGGAAAAAGGCAGAAGACAGCAAACAGGACTCTGAGAAGGACAAGCTTAAAAAGAAGGATGACAAAGTTCACAAGTCAATGAGAATTAATGTGTTCCTAAAACCGGCTGAGGGTGAGGGTGAGGGTGAGGTTGAGAAGTATGATAGGCGTGATGGACGCGGTCAAGGCAGGGGTGGATACAATAGAAGATCTTTGAATTGGCAAGCAGCTGATCCTGCAAACAGGGATGCTCGACAGGATGGATTCCAGAAACCAGCTAAGGGTGAGGATTATGTTGGGAATGTTGATAGGCATGGTTGATAGGCATGGTGGTGGATACAACAGAAGATCTCCGGCTGATTCTACAAATGGAGATGCTCAGCGCAATCAAGTTGTGAAATGTGTTCCTGCGATTGAGGATGCTAATCAGTTCCCTGGCCTGGGTGCAGCCATCAAGCCTTGACTTGTGTTCACTCTTTTTTTTATTTTAGTTGATCGTTTTTTAGCCCTCGTAGTGTATATTTCTTGGTATCTTGGTGGATTGGATTCTGTGTTTTGCCCTGGCTAGATTTTTAACAAAATTATGTATGTTCCCACTCCCTACTATTTGAGTGACGTGGCCGAAATTTTGATTTGGATACACTAGTGAAAAAATAATTTACTGATAAAAAAAAATTAATAAATCTCTCTAAAATTATATAATAAGAATAAAGGGTGACCATTGGTTCAATGGTAAAACCTTGGTCTAATAACCTTGAGGTTATGGGTTCAAGTCTCGGGACAATCACTTTATACACTATGCCAAAGGTCAGGCGTGTACCCAATCTTTTCCCTCGCAAACACACATTAATGTGTACTAATTGGGTGGTGTTGTTGTTGTTTGAATAATAATAATAATAATAATAAGAATAAGAATAAGAATAATAAAACAAGATTCCGTGAAACTCTCTCCAAATAATTTATGACATTTCAAAAGTAAGCCAAAACTAGACAAAGCTCAAGTACCAAATCATATGCGAGGAATGTGAAATCAACTGTCATTAATACAATATCAGAAACTATTCAAGGAAACACACTCCTTTGTGATACCTAAACTAACTAACCATATTGCTCATCGTCCACTCGAGCATGTAACAAACTCATTGACCTGATATATCTAAATTATACTTTGCCAAAAAAGAAGAAAAATAAGAAGAAATTAAAGAACAACTGGGTCATAAGTGGCTATTCCCTCTATAACTAATATTATGACTTAAGAAGTGTCATATAGGCTAACAAGGAGGAGTGGAGTGGCATCACTTCATAAGACCATGTAAGCTCATCACTGAATATTCCCCTGATGTTACAAGGAGATCACGACTTCCAGAGTCCAAAAAATTATCTGGCCTCTTCCATAAAAGGGTCATCAATATCCCCCTCCAAACCAAAACACTAGGCAGGCCCCTCTTGAAGAACATTGATGCAAACAAACAAAAAAATTCAATGGGCAAATATATGCTGATCAGCCAAAATAACAGTAAAGATATTAGCAACTTAAGTGACATCTTAAATTTCAAGGGTCAATACAGTAATCCACCCTTGCAATACAGAGGGGAGAGGGCGCACACGTGCGCGCGAGCGCATACAAAAAAAAAAAAAAAAGGGAGTCCAAAGGAGGATACATCATACTGGAAGAACTCCATAAGATCTATACTTACTTCTCTTCCCAACTGTCTTTGCTGATGAATGACTTGCCTCAAAGAGTATCTTTTTTCAGGATGGATGTACTCATTGAAGATTCACCAAGAGGAACTTTTGAAGGAATGATACCACCTATTTCATTACCATATGCAGGGCAATCCAACCAACCTGCAGAGTGAGGATAATGCAAAAATAAACAATATCTGACTTTGTTATAAAAAAAAATATCACATTTTAATCCAAAATATAAAGTTTCAATACCCTAAATCTTTAGAAAGATAGAAACCACAACACTATTAAAGCATGAAAATTTGAAAAAACTCAATAATGCCGAACACCGAAAGAGTTCTGAACAAATAATAAATTTAAGTAAATATTAATTCTACAAGAATAGCACATTATTTTATACAATACAGAACACTTAATTACTCTCTTCAAATATTTACAAATCATAATAATAAAAGAACAAAGAATAGCACAGATCTTCACCAAGCATCCAGACACTACCAAAGCAATTCCCACATGTCATCCAGTTCAAAACCCCGTATTGGATACAAGGGTTAGTGCACCTTCAATTCGCACATGAAACTTGAATTTGCAATTTCAACCAGTTCACCTATTTTGTCTAGCTGATATAAATTGTTTGCAACGGTAAATAATATGCTTTTCTCAATAAATAACTAATTCAGATGCCTTTTTTTTCATGAAAAAACCAAAACACATGATAAACATGTATAAAAGAAAAGACATAACAATGAAATGTGAAAAGATATAGCTCCCCAAAACACCCCAACTTCTTGTAGTGATGGGTAAAGGACCTCTGTACTTAAATATCAAATATAGACTATCAAGGATTTAAAAACCGTACTTAGGCATAAATCACACTTGTATTGCTTCTACCTTCTACTGTGATATGACTTGATCAATTTCAGTTTCATGTCAGAACATCAATCTTCTACATATAAACATTTAAAGGGTAAATTTCAACACTGCATTTTGTTAGAACAGTGAACTTATATTATACCCATTAGTCACTCTTCTTATCCTTTGGTACAACCAGAGTAAACGAAGGGGAAAAGTGGCTAAACATGAAATCCTAATAGTTATGTTATATGACAAGACTGATCAATTAAAAAACAAAAAACCAAACTCAAGATTTTGAAAAGTAAGATGAATATTATTCAAAAGACACTCATATACTGTTTAATAATTAAATACCACAGTTGAGTGACTTACAAGCACTAAATATTTGTTAAGCTAGAGAAATATGGATATTTTTAATATTTATAAACAAATCAATAACCTTCATAGCTTACCAGGAGGAAGACTGTTCTGGTCAAAAGCTCTATGGTTTCTCATCTGAAATCCGGAGTTACGAGTAGATGACTGGACAACATGCGTTGGTCCCTTGTCTGGGAATTCTCTTTTCAACTTCGATGTCTTTCTTCTCTCTCCTGATGCATGAATCGCAAAATCAGCAATAAAACACCAACAACGAAAAAACAAAAAAGAAAAAAGAAATTATGAATAGAAAATGAGAATATTGTACAGTATCCAACTTCATCTGTATGCAAAAGCGTGCAACAATAATGACCCACTAATGTGCTTATCTTCAAGCCACACCCTTGAACATCATGTTAAGTAAACCTTCATGAGCAAATGCATTAGGATGAACAAAAGGTTAACAATCACCTAAATTAACCCTCCAACATCATATCATGGCAATCACCTAACCATGGAAGATTTTTTAAGCAGAGGGTAAGTGCACCACCCAAACTCAGGTTGGAAAGGTACTGAATAATAAGGGGATTATCACCAACGCCACACTCAGTAGTGCTAACATTTACATTATTTGGAGGAGAAAGAATTGATGACACTAAAAAATATCCAACGTCGGGTGTATTGTGTTACATTGACACACTGGATACTTTCCCTATTGATAGAACCATATAAAAAAAAAATTCCAATTTCAAGTCCTTGCTAATTTATGAGGCAAGTGTAAACATGTATAAGGACTGGATGTGGTTGCCATCATATCTACACTACTGAAACAACTGTTTCCTTTTTTAATTCTTTTTTTTTTTTTCTTCCTTCAAAAGAATACCATTGAACCTAATACTATTTGTTTTTTCTAATCAAAAAAAGAAACGGGTAAACTAGAAAGAAAGACAGAATAATACTTGGTGCAAGGTTTCAGTTGCAGCCAAGCCAAGCTTCCTTCCTGCAGACTGCTTTTCTATGTGCTCTTTATGTATCCTTTCATATTCTTCAGATGGAAGAGATGCATTTAAATCCATGGTAATAATCCTTCAACATCAATTAAAAAAGTTTTTAGTGCCATAGAAAACTAAGATGCATGCAACATCATTTAAAAAACATTCTGGTGACATAGAGATCTCAGAGGTCCAGATAGATTTTTCCTATATTAGTTGACCAATAATACCAAAAAAGTTGAGCTCCTGATGTTGAGGACCTAAAACTGTGCATGGGGAAGAAACATTATACAAGCTGTAACTTCTAGTTCAGTTGAAAAAAACCAAAAAAAAAAAAGGTCATTCATATGCTACTGGAAATTCAGTGCGTGAATAAGGATGGAATGTTACCAATCACACATAAACAGCCAATCATATAAAATGCAAGATTCCAAAGCTCATATCTGCGTACTTCAAGAACTGAAAAGGCATAAAATGAGGGTGGGGCTTGTATAGCTTGCACATACAGCTTGATGAGAAGTTGAAGTGTCATAAGGTAGTTCTATAGACAAGAATTAATACCCAATATAGTTTAGGCTGAACATTATTATTATCTTATAAATTGCACATTTTTTTTAATAGAAAAAACAATGAACCGAAATAAAACTTAATTCCAATCTGTTCATCCCTTACATGTTACATCAGTTGCCCTACTCATTCGAAACATTATGGGGTAAAAAAGGTTTTGGTTCAATATCTTTTCTGTAAAAACATGGAGATCACAAAAGTGTAATGTTCAATATTGAAAGTGTACCAAACTCAAGTTCTTGGCACTTTGCATTGTTGGGACCCAAATAACAGATTGCCATTCAAACTTGCAGATTGTAAGTGCACTAGTGTTTGGTTGTTATCTCAATACCTCTGTGCATAATAATTAGTAAGATTACTCACTAGAAGACACTCGAAAATTTCAATTCTTGCACCATCCAAAACCCTGATCAAACCCTTCTCTGCTACCATGCCTCCTCAAACATTGTTTGGCTTCTTAGGGCTCACATAGATGAGTCCATTGACACTCACCCAATACAAATATAATTGTTTGCCATTAAAGAAAAGGAAAAACAGATTTTAAAAAAAAAGTTCAACTTCTGTGATGATTCGAAAGATTGTATACATCTCCTGAAATAAATTCAGATATAGAAAAGTGTTTTACTTTAGAAGATATATATATATACAATTGAATCGAATAGCAAACGATAGTTCCTATAATCTGAAATACGAATCGACAAATCGATGAACCAAAAATTCGCACCGTTTTTCCAATCGGAATGAAGATCAATTAGGGTTTCCAGACATGAAGAGAGAACCAACAACCAACAAGCTAACCCAGCGTTCCGCTTTTATAGGTTCGTAGACCGACGTCGTTTTGTTCATAACGTTTTCTAACGTAACCGACTTTCCTTCTTCTTGCATGAAAATTGCTTCATGTAGGTATGTAGGTGGTTGGGAACTGCATTTTTTTTAGTTTTTTTTTTTGTGGTTTGAGTATTTTATTAGGGAATTTTAGGGATTGTTTAGAATGTTCTAAATAAGTGTATTTTTTGACTTTTTTATAAAATATGGGTTGAGTTTGAAGTGATGTAATAGAGAAGTGATGTGACTTAAATAAGATGATGTGATTTAAATAGGATAGTGACTTTTTGATTTTTTTTAAAGATGCCAAACTTAAATTTGTGTGTTTGAAAAGATGGAATGAATTTTGTAGGAATTATTATATTAGAAAATGTGAATGTTTCCCATATTTATATTTATAATTGTTATTTGTGTTAGAAAATGTGTTTGAAATAATAAATGTTTCCCATATTTATATTTATAATTGTTATTTGTGTTAATGTCTACGGCCCACCATTTATACGAAATTACAAATTAGTGCAATCTCACGTGGCCACCATTGCTTTACACTCCGACGCAGGATGCAAACAATTGTTTGCAAAATTAATTAAAATGAATTAATTCATCAAATTGCTTTAGTTTCACATATTAAAAGTAATTAATGATGATACTGTGGGTCCCAGACGGAATGGGTCGGACTGATCCACGCTTCCCAAACTGGTGTCCGGGCGACCAAGCCTACCAGAAAAGCTGCACAAGAGTTCAATGGGGAACGAGGAGTCCCTCAGCGAACCCTCTAACGAGCAAGTTAGAGAGAGAAGTAGAATGTAGAGACGAATTAGAGATAGAAAGTTTAACCTTTTTCTCGTCTTCGACGTCAGCTTATATCCTCTGGTAATCATTTCGTTGTCCCTTCGATCTGTCACCTTGGCCGAAAGTCTATGCTCTACCTTATCTTGTTCATGGTGAAGGCGTTTTTGTCCGACGGAGAGGGGTTATCGCAATAAATGCTGTAAGGGGCTTCATTAATGGCGATGGTGCAGTAGCAATAACTTTGCAGATCTTTGTCTGCTCATGTGGCTTGCCCTTCTCTTGCCATGTGTCTTGATGTCATTGGTTCTTATTGCTACCTGGGGCTTCAGCAATGCTGGGCTTTAGTATTTGAGTTATGTATTGGGCCCTAAATGGTGAGCTATAATCCTTATGGGCTTACCCATGTCAGTAGTCCCTCATTCCCAAGTGCAGCTTTAGTCCAACGAAGGGAATAATGAAGAAAATGAGGGTTATGAGAGACCGGCAAGGTGAAGGCTGACCGAGAGGGTGACCGACTATAAGGAGGGTCGACCACAAAGGGTGGTCGAGTGGAGGGGCCGACCATGAGGAGGGTCGACCGCGAAGGGTGATCAAGTGGAGGGACCGAGCATGAGGAGGGGTGACCGCGAAGGGTGATCGAGTAGAGGGACCGACCATGAGGAGGGCCGACCGCGAAGGGTGACCGAGTGGAGGGACCGACCATGAGGAGGGCCGACCGCGAAGGGTGACCGAGTTGAGGGACCGACCATGAGGAGGGCCGACCGCGAAGGGTGGTCAGTGGAAGGACCGACCATGAGGAGGGCCGACCGCGAAGGGGTCGTGTGGAAGGACCGACCATGAGGAGGGCCGACCGCAAAGGGTGATCGAGTGGAGGGACTGACCATGAGGAGGGCTGACCGCAAAGGGTGACCGAGTGGAAAGACCGACCATGAGGAAGGCCGACCGCGAAAGGTGACCAAGTGGCGGTGCGCGGGGCTCGAGGGATGGCAAGGCACGTGGTGATTTGAAGTGGAAAAGACAGGGTAGGGGAAAGGGGCAGTGGATCGTGGGCGTACACGTGGCGGAATCCCATGATGGGGAAGGCTAGGCGTTGAGCAAGAAATGAAACGATAGGTCAATATAAGGTGTTGAAGAGATAGTTTTGGCGGTTTTTTGAAAATTTTCAAATTGGCGAAATTTAATTGCGACCCTTGGAATATAGGCAAACCTTGGGCGTTTGGTATTATCCGTTTTACGTATCTCTTTGCAAACAACCAAAATATTCCAAGTGTAAACTCCTTTGTGTCAAGTGATACCCCTTTGCGACATTTTGTGGACTATCTTGCATCAGCATCTGAAACTATTCGCAGACACACAAAAGGAATGGCCCAAGAAGAAGCAACTGCCGCGAGGGTCAATCCATTGGGCGATGACGATGCGATGGATTTGGCAGAACAATACCGGACGGAGAGGTGAGTGGGAAGCGAGGGGGAGTCGGTGGGGCGACCTTGTTCGTCCACAATGATAGCGGCTACACAGCCAATCAGCCAGGTTGAGCTAGATCACTGGCATACGAAGGCCGATAAGTGGACCGTTACGCGGAGGAGTTGGTGGATATACGCGAGAAATACCAGATTCCGCAGAAATAGAGTTAAGCTGCCGACAACAAAGGAAAGGCCATCCGACGCCCGACCGGGGGTTTGCTCTCTACGAGGAGGCGTTGAAGGGAGGGTTGAGGTTGCCACTTCCGCAGGTAATAGTGGATGTCCTAAACCGGTTGGAAGTGGCGCCAGGTCAACTAATACCTAACGCATGGAAGATTGTACTGGCCTGTGCAAGCGCGTGGCCGAGGGCCAACGAGGGGGCGGCTATGACGGTGGACGAGTTTTTTGCATGCTACAAGGCCTCGGGGCAGCAAGAAACTTGGGTCACTTTGCACGCGGCGGCAGGGAGGGGCCTGGTGGCGAGATTGCCGTCATCAATAAAGGGGTGGAGGCCGCGGTGGTTCTACGTGTCTGCAAACGGAGGAATTAGAGTGCGTACGGTGTGGAGAGTACCCACCAAGTCTGTGGAGCCAAAGTTGGGGGCAGCAGCGGAGGAGAGGGTGAAAAAGGTGAAGGCATGGAGGAAGAAGGAGGGCGCCAAATAGGACGAGCTCGTTCAACCGTCAGCCTTGTTTGCCGCAAGGTTGGGCCCTCAGCCGACCGGTGGAGACCTGGAACCGGCAGAATTAGAGGCGAGAAGGAAGGCGCAAGAGGCGGAGGATAGGACGATTCTCGCCAGGGCCAGTAAATTCAAAGAGTCACAGGTAGACCGACCGCCGAAGCCGATCGTGAGGGAGAGGATCCGACCACGCCCCAAACCGCTGGGGGAAAAGGACTTGGGTGAATTTGAGCCACGACCGCCCCCAATTGATCCTTTGAAGGAAAGGGCCAACAAGGAGGTGAAGGTTGTAGCGAAGAAGAAGAGAAGGGTAAGGGAGAGGGAGGAGGGGCCAACCCTGAAGAGGAGGAAGGAGGTGACGGCAGAGGAGACCCCCGAAGTGGGGTTGGGGGAAGCAGCAAAGGGGGTGGAGAGTGGGGTGACGGGCCCTGAAGAACAAATGGCAAGTGGGGCGATCGGTGCTGAGCAGAGGACAGAGCCATAGCCAAACGAGGGTCTTGCGCCCCAAGGAAAAGGAGAGAGGGCTGGGTTGAAGGCCGCTTTCTACCACGTCCCAACGGTGTCCGGGCAAGTGGAAGGAGAAGGGAGAGAAGCCAGGATGGCTGCAGATCGCTTCTTGGGGGTAGTGGAAGACGCAGCCGTGCACTCGGTGGCTGGTTTTACTGAGGCTGAGCTGCTAAAGGGGTTATGCTCTGCCCAGATGGAGGCGACTGCCTTAGCAGGAGCCCTGTTGAACAAGGCGACGGCGGCGAAGGGTGAAGTGAGGAAGGAGAGGGAAAAATTGGGGCAGGTGGAGGCCCAGCTTGAAAATTTTCAAGAAGGAGAGCGCAGGCTGGAGGAAGGCTGCGCAGAGTGCTTGTGCCAGGGGGTTGGAGGAGGGTCTCAAAAGGCGAAGAAGATGGGGGTGTTGGCGATGGTACAGAGCAATGTTGCCGATCGTGCCCATGCTAAGCTGCTCGCGACCAAGTTGGAGCTGGAGGACGAATGCTGCAAGGTGGTGTCGCTCGAGTTCTAGCTGGTTAGCGAGCAGAAGAAGCTGGAAGAGACCCAGAACACCTGCACCGTCGCCAACGAACGGCGGGATGAGGCGATGACTTGTAACGAGGATCTCCGCGCCCAGTCGATCAAAGAAAATGAAGAAGCAGATCTGAAGATCGCGGGGTTGGAGAAGGATCTGGCAGACGAGCGTGCCAGGGCAACGACAGAGAAGGCGGGGTTGGAGAAGAAGTTGGAGGAAGAAAAGACCAAGGCAGCCTCTGAAAGGGTAGCATACCCCGACTTATGCGTCGCAGCAGTAGAGCAGTTCAAGGGGTCTGCTGACTTTCATATGGCTGTCGATGCCGCGATCGCCAACAACTTGGCGAGAGAGGGGTCTGGGGGGGCTGGCCTGTCGGGGCGACCGCTGGAAGTAGGAGTGAAGAAGAAGTGATCCAAAGCTTCCAGCGGTCGGACTTCTACAAACACGAGATGGCTGAGTTTTGGGACAGCGGCTGGAAGATGTTTAAACGCAAAGCAGAAGAGCTGTTCCCAGACTTGGACTTCAGCAGTGTAAAGATTGACGAAGACGACGTGGCCCAGACCCCCTTAGATGAGGGTGTTGAAGAAGAAGACCTCGTCTCAAGTGAAGAGGAATGATTGGTGCAAACAAAATTTGTACTCAGAGTTTTGGTTGTTTTGTTTTGTTTTTTTTTTTTTTTTGGAATTTCTGTAATAAACTTATGTATAAGTTTGTGAATGAATAAAATTATGAGTTGTGTTTGTGTTTTTAGGCTATTGTCTGTATTGTTTGAGGATCTGTAAAGAATGAAAGTGGTGACTTACATAGGGCTTGCGTATAAATTATTGTAAAGTTTAAAATGTAAGAAAACCTCAATGTAGGAAAACCTTAATGCAGAGTGAAGTTTAAAATGTAAGAAAACCTCAATGCAGAGTGAAGTTTAAAATGTAGGAAAACCTTAATGCAGAGTGAAGTTTAAAATGTAAGAAAACCTTAATGCAAAGTGAAGTTTAAAATGTAAGAATGTTAAAAACGTGAAGTTATGAATCACGACCCAGCAAGGAGCCAGTCTGACTTGGAAAACGTTAAAATGGAATTTGACTAAGTATGGCAACTATGCCACAATCATGAAGTTGCAAGAGTGGCCTTCGCCGAGCGCTTCGTTCGTGCTCAGTTCGGGTTGAGCCATGATTAACTCGGTCGGGCTGTCTCTTCAAGTAACCCAGTTTGGCTGGGCTCTTCATGCTCAGTCTGGCTGAGTCTTTAAGTGACTCAGGCTGGCTGAGCTCTTCATGCTCAGTCTGGCTGAGACTTTAAGTGACTCAGTCTGGCTAAGCTCTTCGTGCTCAGTCTGGCTGAGGCTTGTCATGCTCGGTCTGGCTGAGGTTGTTCACGCTCAGTCTGGCTGAGGCTTTAAGTGACTCAGTCTGGTTGAGCTCTTCATGCTCAGTCTGGCTAAGGCTTGTCATGCTCAGTCTGGCTGAGGTTGTTCACGCTCAGTCTAACTGAGGCTGTAAGTGACTCAGTCTGGCTGAGCTCTTCATGCTCAGTCTGGCTAAGGCTTGTCATGCTCAGTCTGGCTGAGGTTGTTCACGCTCAGTCTGGTTGAGGCTTTAAGAGACTCAGTCTGGCTGAGGCTTGTCATGCTCAGTCTGGCTGAGGCTTTAAGTGACTCAGGCCTCGTTTGGGAACCAGCCCATTTAGCCAAAAAGTCAAAAAGTTACTAAAAAAGCCAAAAAGCCAATAACCCATACCACAAAGTCAAAGATTCTCTTTTCTCTCTGCTTTTTGCACATCTTTTCGTAAAAAGCCAAAAAGTCATCACAAACATACTAGTTTTTTTTAGCTCATATTTTAGCCAAATAGCCAAAAAGTTACTAAATTAGCCTGTTCCCAAACGAGGCCTCAGTCTGGCTGAGGCTGCAAGTGACTCAGTCTGGCTGAGGCTTGTAACTGAGTGCTGCAATCAAAACGTTATTGAGGTACCACACAGATAATTGCGATATAAGATTTTTGTCGTGTAAAGTGTAGCCCATTTGATCAGAAATTTACATCATATGAGAGAAAAAGAAGAGCATCCAAGTGTGTAGATTGCCAAAAAAGAAAATGTAATAACTGATCAATACAAAAATAGGGATTTATTGAAAATAATGCTTCAAGTGTTCGGCGTTCCACGGATGTGGGAGGTCTCGGCCTTCCATATCCTAAAGTTGGTAAGTGCCCGGACAAGGTCTGGCTTTGACAACGTAAGGTCCTTCCCACTTGGCTGCCAATTTGCCCTCAGTCGGATTTTTGGTGGCAAGGGTTACTTCACGCAAAACAAGGTCTCCCCACGGCGAATTCCCTCGGTCGAACTTTACGGTTTAATGTGTTCTCATTTTCTGTGGTATGAGGCCCGTCTGACAGCAGTGCTTTCTCGAGCTTCTCAATTGGTCTAGTCTGCCCGACGCAGCTCCTCAGTTAGTTCTGGATTCGGATGTAGAATTCTTGGGGTAGGCAGACGATTTCCACTGGGATGACCGCCTCACGCCGTATGTTAAGCGAAAGGGGGTCTCCCCAGTGGGGGTTCGAGCGTAGTGCGGTAGGCCCAGAGTACATTCGGTAATTCCTCACCCAGAGTCCCTTAGCAGCTTCCAGCTTAGTCTTGATAATCTTGAGAAGAGAACGGTTGTACCTCAACTTGGCCATTGGCTTGGGGATGACCTGGGGAAGAGAAACATGGCTGAATTTGAAGTTCTGCATAGAATTTCCTGAACTTAGCATTGTTGAATTGTTTGCCGTTGTCGGAGACGATGGCTTGAGGGATGCCAAATCTGCATACGATCGATTGCCAGATGAATCTGGTTGTGTTTCGCTTGGTAATTGTGGCAAGGGGTTCTACCTCCACCCATTTAGTGAAGTAATCAATGGCGACAATGGCGAATTTGGTTTAGCCTCGGCTAGTGGGCAATGGGCCAACTAGGTCGATCCCCCATTTGGCGAATGGGTAGGGATTGCAAAGTGTGATCAATTCTGTAGGAGGAGCATGGGGGATGTTGGCAAAAAATTGGCACTTATCACATTTGAGCACGGAAGTCAGTCACATCTTGATTGAGAGTAGGCCAGAAATAACCAGTGCGAATATTTTGTGGGCTAGGGACCGGGCGCCCGAATGATTACCACAGATACCCTCATGGATTTCCCTCATCACGTAGGTTGCTTGAGCAGGATTGAGGCATCTGAGGTATGGGCATGAAAAACCACGTTTGTACAAGAGACCGCTGACAAGGATGTAGTTGGACGACCGGGCCCTGATTTTGGCGGCCTGCTGTTTGTCGGCTGGCAGTTCCCCTGTTGTCAGATATAGAGAGATGTCAGCCGCCAAGGAATAGGTTCGTTTTGGAGGAAGTAGACTTGTGCTGTTGGGGAAATAGCAAGGGTGGGCCAGTACTCGAGGCGAACACCGTGGCTGAGGTCTGACTGGTCTGCCGAAGCCAACTGAGCCATTTCATCTGCCTTGGAGTTTTCCGTCCGAAGGATGTGCTTGATGTGGAAATTATTGAAGAGGCGAGCAAGAGGGAGTGCAATATCCCTATAAGCCCGCATTGTGTCTTCCTTGGCATCGAATTCCCCCGTGATCTGTCCGACAATGAGCTGGGAATCGCTGAACACTTGGATATGGCTGACACCAATGTCTCTGGTGAGGCGAAGACCTGCAATCAATGCCTCATATTCAGCTTCATTATTGCTTGCGTTGAACAAGAAGCGGAGAGCACATTTGAAATAACCCCCCTCTGGGGCGGTGAGGATGAGACCAGCCCCATTGCCTTCTTTGCGGGATGATCCGTCAACGTTGAGGGTCCAAAAGTGGGGGTCTTCCGACTCGGTAGGGAGTGGCAAGGGCGGAGGAGCTGTGGTCGAAGTGGGATTAGTGAATTTTAGGATGAAATCGGCAACAGCCTGCCCTTTAATCGTCGTTCAAGGCCGGTAGGAGATATCAAATTGGTTGAGCTCGACCGACCATTGCATAAGTCTGCCGAAAAGTTCTGGTTGTTGCATTATCTTCTTCAATGGTTGGTCAGTGAGGACCACTATGGAATGGGCTTGGAAGTAAGGACGGAGTCGTCTGGAGGCGGTGACCAAGGCCAAGGACATTTTTTCTAACAACGGGTAGTTCTGTTACGCTCCCCTGAGAGCCCGACTGACGTAGTAGACCGGTCGCTGGACAAAGCTGTCTTCCCTGATGAGTGCTGCACTGACTGCGGTGTTTGACACGGCTAAATAGAGGAAGAGAGGTTCGCCCGTGATTGCCTGAGAAAGTAAGGGGAGTTGGCCATGCACTGTTTCAACTGCTGAAAGGCCTCTTCGGACTCTGCCGTCCACTCAAAAGTTTGCCGAAGAACTTTGAAGAAGGGGAGGCACTTGTTCGTTGCGCGGGAAATGAAGCGGTTGAAGGCGGCAACTCGGCCAGTAAGCCTCTGAACCTCCTTAACCGTTCTGGGTGACTGCATTTCAATTAAGGCCTTAATCTTTTCGGGGTTAGCTTCGATGCCCCGCTGACTGACCATAAAACCCAACAACTTTCCAGATCCTACGCCGAAGGCGCATTTCTCCGGATTGAGCTTCATTTGATGCTTTCATAGGGTTGTGAAGGTCTCTCGCAGGTCGGCCAGATGATCAGTGGAGAGCTTGCTCTTGACTAGCATGTCGTCGACGTATACTTCCATGTTCCGGCCTATCTGGTGATGAAAGACGGTATTGACCAACCGTTGGTAAGTGGTTCCAGCATTTTTCAACCCAAATGGCATCATACGGTAATGGTAGGTGCCTCGGTCGATGATGAAAGAGGTGTGTTCCTGGTCAGACGGGTGCATCAGAATTTGGTTGTATCTAGAGAAGGCATCCATGAAACTGAGCATTTGGTGGCCGGCTGTGGCGTCAACCAGCAGATCTATGCGAGAAAGAAGATAGCTGTCTTTGGGGCAAGCTCGGTTGAGGTCGGAGTAGTCGACATAGAGTCGCCATTTACCATTGTTTTTACGAACCAGAACCACATTCGACAACCATCTGGGGTAGTCCACATTTGTGATAAATTGTGTTTCAAGGAGCTTATCTACTTCAGAAGCAATAAGGTTATTGCACTCTGGGTGAAAGATGGGTTGCTTTTGGCGGATGGGTTGGAAATGGGGCTCAATGCTGAGACGGTGGGTGATGAAGGAGGGGTCAATACCTGGCATGTCGGAGTGGGTCCAGGCAAATGCGTCGTTGTGCTCAATCAGAAGGGTGGTGAGGTCGGCCTTGGCCTGTGAGGATAGTTAGCTGCCGATCTTGGCATTTTTTGCCGGGTTGGTGGGATCGATGAGGACCTTGACGAGCTCTTCCACTGGTTCCCCTCTGACCAGCTCGTCCTCATCTCTGACGTCGAGTCCTTTAATGATCATAGCCTCTTTAAGCTTAACTTCTTTAAGTGAGGCGACATAACACTCTCTGGCCAGGGTCTGCTCTCCCTCACTGTGCCGACTTCAAGATCGGTGGAGAACTTGATGGCAAGATGGAAAGTGGATGTGATAGCTTGGAAGGCATTTAGGGCGATACGGCCAAGGATGATATTGTAAGCAGAGGGGCAGTCGACAACAAGGAAGGTGAGTAACTTTGTGGTCTGCCGTGGGTATTCGCCGATTGTGATGGGAAGATCGATGGAGCTGATGGAGGTCACCCGGTCTCCAGTGAAACCGACCAACGGGGTTTGGAGAGGAGACATACTTTCTTCCCCGATCTTAAGCTGGCGGAAGACATTTAGGAAGATGATGTCTGAAGAACTGCCATTGTCGACGAGGACCCGTCTGACTTTGTAATTGGAGAGGAGGACAGAAATGACGAGGGGTTTGTCATGGGGGTAACGGATGCCTGTGCAGTCGGCTTCCGTAAAGGTGATGGGCTCCATCCACTGTTTGGGCTGTTTGGGAGGGCGGTCTAATGTGGCAACTTCTTTGTTTGAACCCTGTTTTATTTTTCTGAGTTCTGCCCGCTGAGCCGAGGGAATGGACCTCCACAAGCAAGCCCGTCGGCTATGACTCTAATTTCTCCGACAGGGGGGGTGGGGTTACCTTGTGCTCGGGGTTGCTGTGGAGGGCGATCATGGCCAGGGTTAGGTTGTGCTGGTTGTCGGGGAGGAGTGCGTCGACGGTTGTTTCTGATGGGTTCGGTCCTTTGCCTTTGCTGAGGGCGGGTTTCCGTGAACCGACTAAGACATTCCTGATGTATCAAGCCCTCGACCTGATCTTTGAGGTTAACACACTCCTCGGTATTATGACCGTGGTCTTGGTGAAAACGGCAATATTTGGACTGGTCTCGCCGATTGGAAGGAGACCGTGATGGTTGGGGCCATTTCAGGGGCTAGTCTCGTTGGATCTGATTGAGAACTTGTTCCATAGGGGAATTAAAGGGTGTGTACCGTTTGAACCGGCAGGGCGGTCGGGTTAGTGCCGATCGGTCGGACTGGTGCCGACCGGTCGGCTCGGGGGGGTCGGTCGGTATACTGAGGTGTTTGGTTATTGTACTGGGTGTTTCTGGTTTCTGAGTCCTTTCTCTTCTCTCTGGGGGTCGGGTTTTTGGCTCTAGGTCTTGGCGAGCGGCTAGGGAATCTTCTGCGTTCATGTATTTTTGGGCTTTGGCAAGAAGGGTTGCCATGGAGGTCAGGGGGTTTTTTGAGAGGGAGAAAAGGAAATCAGATGATCGTAGGCCAGCCATGAATGCCGTGAGGATGACCTTGTCATCGTTTTTCGCCAGCTGCAGGGCTTCGGTGTTGAAGCAGGTGACAAAGCTACGCAGCGACTCCCCCTCAATCTGACAGATGTTGAGGAGCTGGGTTGCCGGACGCCGCTGGCGCTGGGCTCCAATGAAATGGCTGAGAAAGGAGTCACTGAGGCGCTAGAAAGTGGAGACAGAGTCTGCTGGCAGTTGACTAAACCAGACGAGCCGACCCCTTGAGTGTCACGGGGAAAGCCCGACAGATGATTTCATCGGGGAATGCATGGAGGATCATGAGAGTTCTATAGGTCTCTAAGTGATCGACTGGGTCCGTTGTACCATCAAAAGAGTCGATCATGGGCATTTTGAACTTAGGAGGTAGAGGTTTGTCCCTAATGGAGGCAACAAATGGGGAGTTGGCTGTGGTAGATGGTTTATGCTGTATGTTCTGCATGACCCCTTGGAGTTGGAGCTTCATGGCTCGGAGTTCTGCGTCCCAGAGAGGAATGTTGTCACCACCAGAAGGCAGCGGGGGCTGGACGTTGCTGGCCTCTCCTTCAGGGGTTGGTGCTGGGATCGATGGATGTGGGCCTTGGGGTGGCAGGTTTATACCCGGGGGAGGGGTTGCAAGCCTTCCAAGTTGGGTGGATTAGGCTGCTGGATAGTATGGCTCGGGGCTCGTTCTTGGTTGGGTGGGATATCTGGAGGTGGTGGAGGAGGCATAGGAAGATTTCTTTGGAGTAGAGCATTAATCAGGGCTTGGTTTTGCCCGGCCAGGCGGTTAATGCTGTTGGTGAGCTCGGTGAAATACTGTGGTGGGTTATTTGGATTGGGAGGGTCGGCTTGGTGATCGACAACATTGGGGTGAGAAGCCATGGATCTAGTTGTGACCATCGCCTTCACAGGTGGAAGGAGGGGTTATGGGGAGAGGGTCTCCGGCGACAATGAGCACAACTGGCGCGCGGAACAAAAACTTTCCCACAGACGGCCCAACTGATGATACTGCGGGTCCCAGATAGAACGGGTCGAACTGATCCACGCTTCCCAAACCGGTGTCCGGGTGACCAAGCCCATCGGAAGACCTGCACAAGAGTTCAACGGGGAACGGGGAGTCCCCTAGCGAACCCTCCGACGAGCAAGTTAGAGAGAGAAGTAGAATGTAGAGACGAATTAGAGATAGAAAAGCTTAACCTTTTTCTCGTCTTCGACGTCTGCTTATATCCTCTGGTAATCATTTCGTTGTCCCTTCTAACTTGTCACCTTGGCCGAAAGTCTATGCTTTAGCTTACCTTGTTCATGGTGAAGGCGTTCTGTCCCGACAGAGAGGGGTTATCGCAATAAATGCTATAAGGGGCTTCATTAATGGCGATGTGCAGTGGCAATAACTTTGCAGATCTTTGTATGCTTATGTGGCTTGCCCTTCTCTTGCCATGTGTCTTGATGTCATTGGTTCTTATTGCTACGTGGGGCTTCAGCAATGCTGAGCTTTAGTATTTGAGTTATGTACCGGGCCCTAAATGGTGGGCTATAATCCTTATGGGCTTACCCATGTTAATTAACATTTTTATTAAATTGAAAATTGTATCTATTTGTCTTTCCGAAAAATTAAAAACATTTGTTTGGAAATATTTATTTTAATTTTCACATATACAAATTAATTAAAATTTGGTTTGGTTTAGTGAATTTGTGAAAAAAAAAATGTAAATCACTTTCTATCTCCTATATACATCATTCAATCCACTTTTTCTCACTCCTCTCTTCTTCTCAATCATTTTTCTTTTACACACATCTATTCAACTACAACAAAATTATTTTCACAACTCCTGTACTCCAAAATTAGTTTGAAATATACAACCAAACAAACCAAATAAATTTCTAAACTCTTTCCCAAATTTAATTTAAAAATTATCTCTCAAAACCAAACCAAACAAGTCCTAAGTTTTTATTCGAATATTTGTTTGTTCCAAAATATTTGTATCGTTTTTAAAATTAATGAAAAAAATACTACGAATTTTCTATTTTGATTTATCTTTGAAATGCATTACTACTACAAATATACAATGACGACAATTGCTATTTAAAAAAAAAAAAAAAAAAATGAAAGGGGGAACGGTGAATTTCAGATGATTTAGTTAAGTAAGAAAAGAAAATTTTACATAAATATCAAATGTGGTTACCAAATTTGGCGTTAACTTATACAAACAATTAATAAAAAAAATTACAAAAGCAATCTACATTTAAATAGTAAATGTAACATGTAGTACTTAAAAAAAAATTAAATGGTACCAACACGGGTATTGGCTTTACACGAATTACAAATTTAAATAATTTTCATACTCACATTGCAATGCGGAAATAGAAATTACAAATTACACAAACATACAAATTACATAACAAGTATTTCACAATAGTCCTTGATTCCGTATGTGAAACAAATGGTCACGGATGCGCACGCGAACTCTGGCCATATCTACATCCGTATCTCCAACCATGAGGCCATCATCCATATTTTGTCCTCCTTCCGCGACGGGCATGTGATCTGGAACTGAGGAACAGTTGACATGTTCATTGTGTGCATTAACAGCTATCTCGTGCCTACAAATGAAATTGTGTAAGGCCATTGACGCACCAACCAATGGCACCTGCACCGTCGCAAAATCATAGTCGGGCATGTCGTTTAGGAACTTCCAGCGCGATTTCCACACTCCAAATGTTCTTTCCACCACCCTCCTCAATGATGCGTGCGCCTCGTTAAACAATTCTCTTGGGTTATCGGGTCGTCCATGATCTCGGAACTGCGCTTGGTGATACCGAGACGTTTTGTATGGTGCCAAATACCCCTTTTTGTTTGGATATCCCGCATCCACAAGGTAATATTTACCTACATTTGCTCAATCAATTTAAGATTTTCAACAAAATTAATAATGAGTACTTAATTTCAAATGTGTTACCTTCTTGAGGGTGTGGGAACGATGCATGTTCATTCTCAATTATTTCGTTGAAGATGCAACTGTCATGCATGCTTCCTTCCCAACCACAAGAGGAAATGAAGCACACGTCGAAGTCACATACTGCTAGTATGTTTTGGGTTGGATATCCTTTGTGACCGTAATATGTGCCGGCATCATGGGTAGGCAATACGGCTTCTACATGAGTACCGTCCAACGCTCCAATACAATGTTGCACCAATAATGTACAACACATGAGGTTTACATACATCACATAAAATGAAAAGTAACTGATAACGCCAACTAATATGCTAACCTCGAAAGGCACGTATTTCCCTCCGAATCGCAAATATGGATGCCTATTATTTTGATCTCTAGTGGGCTTACAATGCACTTCTGTGAACAACTCCATTGCTTCCAACACTGCATGGAAATGTCGCGACACAGTTTCTCCTGAGTGTTGGAATCGTTCCTGAATTTTTCGGTTAGTGCAGCCGTCCAATGTATGGATGAACATTGCAACACTTTCTTTAATATGTAATCCATGGGGTCTTGTAGGTACCCGTAAACCGAAGTTGCTTCGCAATGTGTCACACAATGCTTGAAACACATACAGCGACATATGCAAATTTTGTTCACCCTTGCCTACGTGCCCATCAAATAATTCTTGAATCCAGGCACGACCGGTCAGAATAGAAGTTCGGCATGGGATCTTCTCCATGTACTTCAGGTAATGTTCCATTGCATGCTGCACAGCGTCACCGATTACGCTGTTTTGTAGGTTTTCTTCTTCTTCAGCGAGTTCGATGATTACATCATCATAATTTCCATAGTTGCTACTTTCACCTTTCCACATTATTTGTTGATGACTCCTACAATGCACACAACATACACATCAATTATCCACTTGTAAACTAAGCACATTTGAACCATTAAAGTTAAACCATTGAAGTTGAACACATCAACTATCCATTACATTACATTCAACCATTAAAATGAACAATGCCAAAAAAGTAAAGGTTACACAATGATCCCATATTGCGTAACACAAAAGTAGGTAGCGTTCACAAAAGTAAAGTAACAGTAACTACAACACAGTGCAAACACAAAAAAAAAAAAAAAACAAATAAAAAAAGATACCCACAGGACTAGTCCACAAAAACCACACTACAACAAACCATTTCCCGACCCATTTTTGCGTAAAAGACCAAACCCAAGTACTCACAGCCCTTTTAAAGCCTGCAATGCCGTAAGCCAACCGACTACATTCTCATTATCTGGCATGCACTTCAATATTTCTCGATAATCCGCGTTCTCTAACGCAATGCAGGCGAAATGGAACAGAGGAGTATTGATGAAGTCTGGGATAGCCATAAGCCACTGCATACATGGCTCAATGCCATACTTCTGCGATGCACCAGTTCCGTGCCTGACTGTCAGGTGCTTCTGTGCTTGAATTGCCTTAGACAAATGGTTGAAACTATCCGTAAGCACCGATGCTCCACTAGAGATCTTCTTTGACTTTCCACTAGTGCTACCTCCCTTTTTCCTCTCTGTCCCGGGGTCTGCTTCTTCAAGATGGACGGTGGGGGAGTTTGGAGGTGGGTTAACGAGCGGTCTGTATGGCTCGGTAAATGGTACTAACCCAGGAGAGTCCACTGAGTCGGATTCACCTTCGCCAACATCCATAGCCTTCTCCCCCGGCGTCCAATGGTGTTTGCCAGTCACAGTTGCACCGGTGAATACTTCGCACATCAACTCTTCATGCTCCAATGGTTTCATCTTGAATTTGTAAGCAATCTTGTTTGTCTGCAAATGAAAAATCAAATTAGAATTTAATTTTTTCGTCACAGTGACATGGGACAATCAACGAACAAGTTACTTTCTATTACATGTCAAACCCAAAATTAAAGGGGCCAGTTTCATATAAGTTAAATGTAGTTACTTTTTTATGTTGTACAGTGTTCAATATTGTAGTTATTTTGGATTGAAAGGTTTTGAAATGAACATAACTTACATATGTGAAAAGTTTACGACCAATAATGAATAATAACAAGTAAACGTTGCCATTAAACTTTCAAGACGTATTACATAAAATTAAATATATGTTGGTACATACAGATTTAAGATTTTCCCACCATTCTTCTGACGTTGTGAACAACCCGATTTCCCTGTCAAACCCAATGCCTGTCACACCCTTACTGCTATCCATCAACTTGTTCCAAGCCTGCCATTCCTTTTTCAAATTGCTGTACTTGTTCTTTAGTTGTGTAATTTCATAATGTCTACCCGTGCGCTTAACGAATTTCAATGCAATTTCAGTATACCCTGTTCGAGTTATGGTTGTACCTACCCGCCAGCCCGCTAATATTGCATCCCTAACACACTGTAGGAAGATTTCTGTCGCTGCACTGTCCTAGTTCGCCTTATGTGCATGATCCAAGTCATCATCAATTCCTTCAGTACTTGATGGGCCAACCCCTTTATTCTTAGACGGGGTGCGAGGGGACGACCGTGTTGCAGCCATTCGACTAATGTGAGAGGACGTATTGTATACATTAGAACCCAGTTGATGAATACATTTCAGAAACAATAAACTATGAACCATATGGAAAAGACAACTTCCACAAAGTTTATCAAAAAGTTACGATAATTACTAACAACATATAGCGTTTACATACAAACGATCACAATGCAGTTACTTGTTCAAAATAGTACTTATGTACAAGGGTAATGATTTACGGGGTTTACATTCGCAATAATAAGATGATGACCATGATGCACAACACACAAATCACCGTTTTCATTACACGCAACGTATTAATAATGTGCACGACATCAGCCGTAACTGCATGACACCGGTTGACCCACAGTCATGGTCGGGGCTCCGTCTCCCTGATTCGTCACATCAACCAATCCAATTAACACATTGCTGATGAGTAAGAAACGTAAAACATTTATTAGTTATGGGAATTACAAATTGCAAACATATGGAGTGACGAATAATCATTTGTTACAACTCACAACGAGCCGGGGGCAAACATAATATGCACGGCCAGGATTTTTGTGAGATCTAGATACCTTCACAAAACAATGGCCATAGCCACAAGCACACATGCGCTATGGCCATGTCGACGTGGCAGTGGAAAAAGATGAAGCCATATTACTACACACAGACCAAACACATGACTAAAACAACAGCACAGATTGGGGTTATAATTACAATACACGTATATTCGATGAAATGTAACAGTTAATTTATAACAGCATACACCATTGAAAGAATAGCAATCTACATTTATAACAACAGTTGATTGTTAACAGCATAACAGATTGAGTGAATAGGTAATTAAGCTAAGTCCAACATTTGTGTCCATCAGTTTTAAAAATTTGTGTGCACTGCAAAAAGGGTAAATGAAAGCATAATTTTTTTTAAAATCAATTAATTACTAATTCATCAAATCTATTTAAACTGAAAATCAAATTAGATAATCGGAAAAAAAAAAATTTATCCAGGAAAGTGGGAGATGCTCCCAGAAATTAAATGTTCGTTTAAGTTTTTATTTAGATGGAAGAAATACATACAAACAAATTTACAATCAAATCGGCAGAAATGAAACAGGTAATTTATAACAGCATACTCACAGATTGAGGAATAGGTGTTTAAGTTATAAATTTTACTTCTTTTGATTATCAAATAAGGGAAAAATAAATAAATAAATAAAAACCTTGTGTACGACCGTGGGTTCTAGGTAAGATTTTGCATGAACTGAATAAAAATTGTAGCTCCGCCGTGAACACAATCAAAGCTCAACAAATCAATACTAAGGCTACTTTCATGAAAGAGACTTGAGATAATAGTTGTGGGTTGCTGTCTTTCTTCTGTTGAATAACACAAGTTTGTTATCTGTACATATCAATACAGCTACCTGATTGTATAAAAAATATTGCAATTTTGGCTTATTATATTGACAAGCTTTGTAATGCATTCTATGCTTTTGTTTATCTTGTAGATTTGTTTTTGAAACCTTGGTTAACTCGATTGGTTCAAGTTTGACAATAGATCACTGTGACCAACCACTAGGTCATTACAAATTTAACTCGATTGATTTTGCCCAGTTCATTAGAAATTTTATGGCACTTTCTCTTTGATCTGGTATGAGATGGTTGACATTCCTTGAACATTTGAATTAAAGAAAAAATAGCAAGTGCACATACAATTCATAGAATGAGACCCACTAGGTCTCTGCTCTGTTTTTTGTTTTCATTTTGCAAAAATCACAAACTTGTTTGACAAACTAATTATGAAAACAGTGGAGAAAAAAATTCAAAAAACAACTAATTTTTCAGGAAACACTAAAAATGTAGTTGCCGACAAATCTCAGTAGGGAAATTCGCTTGTCACAATAGAGAAACACTGAAAACATAAATACTAAGGCTCACTTTGACACTAAAGCTCAACAAATCAACCCACAACTATTTTAGTTACAAAATTAAAATAGAATTTTAGAAAGTAGCATATTACAAAATTCCAATATATCAGAAAATGGGCATGAGAAACAGTAAATTTGGAAGATATGGTGATGACTCGTGACATCAAAATAATGTACAAGGCGTATAGAATTGAAAGCCCAAACCTATTTAAACTGAAAATCAAATTAGATTAAAAAAGAAAATGTTGATGAAAACTGAGAGATGCTCTAAAATAGATAATTATAAAGTATAAACTGAAAAAAAAAAAAAAAAAAAAAAAAAACTGAATCTAGTTTGCAAGATGCTCTCAGTTTCATCAAAAATAGAGATGCTCTAAAAACTGAGAAAAGGTAATTAATTCATTGTTTAAGTGTCCGTATCATAGTTTCAGATAATTTTTGTACACTGAAAAACAGGTTAAATGAAAGAAGATTTATTTATTTTTTTTCAAATTATTAATTCATCAAATTTAAATTACAAATTTTATTACATTTTGATGAAAGCCAATTTTTAATATATGAGAATAATTTTGAAGAAGATTTTTACAAAAAATTACATTACGATGTGAAATAATTGTTATTTTCTTCAAGTTTTTTTATTTAAATTGAAAATCAAATTAGAAAAAAAAAATTTGATGAAGACTGAGAGATGCTCTTTCAGCCCGTAAATGGTCGTTTTAGTTTTTATTTAGATGGAAGAAAGGGAAAAAAAATTGCTCTTGAAATCTCCCCAAAACCCAAAATGAAGGAAGAGCCAAAATCAGAAAAATGGTTTGCTGAGCAAAGCAGAAACAAGTTATTTGTATCTATTTTTTGTTGGACACGACATGAATCACAGAATTAGGAAGATCGGTGACTGAACCACTGAAGTTGAAGCAAGAAAAAATATTTGAAGGGGAGTACATCATCATCGGTGCAGATCGATGAAGAAAAAGCACAGAAAAGGTGTTTGGCAACCGTACCTTTGCATCTCCTCGACGATCGGCTACTTTGTCTTTCCGTAACAGTTCCGCCGAGTGAGCCGTCGGAGAGAGGTAGTCCACGGTTTAGTGCAAGCCTCCAAGTAGAGCCAAAGATGAGAGATATGAGCATGTCTCCAAACAGGTAACGGAGGGTAAATATGTCTTTTTACCAATGTAATGCCATACAGCTGGACTGAGTGCCTGAACTTAGCTACAGTGCGAGGTTTTGAAATTTTTTCCGTTAGAGCGTAAAATAGGCAGCAAACTAGGTTGCCAAACACCGCCATAGTCACGAGACCTTTAATAAAAATATTAATAAATTTTTTAAAATTTCTAATATTTTTTTTAAAAAGATTATCATTCTTTTTACGCAACTTATTTATTTTTTCTCCAATATGTAATGTGTACTACTCTTTTCTACTTTTTTTTTTAGTGTATAATTTTTTATTTTTCATTATTAAAATTTGGAAATTGTTGTTACCTTTTTATATATATATAAAAAAAAAATCAACATTTTTTTAAAGAAATTAATAACAAAAATTTGTTTACTATTTTTTTATTATTATTATAAAAACTTAATCCATTTTAAAATTTCAAACACTAATTAATACTTGAGTTAACCCACCAACCTCTAATTATAGAGTGCACTGTTTGTTTGTTTTTTTTCCCCACCTATACATTCTATCTTCAAGATCTGCTGCTGAGAGTTAATAGTAAAAATCGTCTCCATTATATGGTTCATTTTCCCATTGGTTATCTTCTTCTTCCATTACTAGTGAATCATGAGAGACACTATGCTGATAGTTGGGGTATCGACTTTTATTTACAAATGTTTCTTTGCTGAAGGGAAAACCTGGAATGGCTAAATTGCAGTATATCTTCTGATTTCTATATTCACAGACGAGACTACCATAACTTCCATTATATGCTAATAGAGTACTACTAGCAAATTTCCTCCATTTATTGAGCTGATCTCTGAATGAAAATTTTCTGCATGGCCAGGGTCTCCGATTGAGAAGTCCTGGGTATCTTGGAAATGTTGAAGTTCCTCTAAAGTACATTTTATGTTTAGCTGGAATGCACCTTATTCCTTTCCATTCTAGTAGCTTGCTATCAATCAATACTTCTACAAACGGATGATGCTCTTCCATTACACAAAGTACTGAATGAGCAAGTTTATTTCTAAAATTATCTATCTGATCCGGATCTGAAAAAATTATTCTAGAAACAAAGCCGAAATTTAACAATTGGGCAGTTGTTAGATGACGAGTTTTGCCTTCAATTTCTATCTCCAGTGGCTCAAAAGTTGCTAGATTTATCTGGCAAAGGCAAATACTGAAATCCAGATTACACTAGCATCTATCAAAATATTCTGGTCTATTTATACATCTTTCTTCTTGTAAACAGGGCTGTTCTTTATCCTCGTAGAGATAAATCCACTGATACGCCATACTAGGGCACTGAACTCCTGCTATGGAGAGGTCTTGAAGAAATTGCTGTATAGTGACTAATTCATTATTTCTGCTATCTTCGGCTAAGGTGTATATATAGGGTTTAAGGTATAAATTTAAAAATAATCTATTAATTTAAATTTAAAATTGGCACAATATAAATTTATTTAAATTTAAAATTATAATAATCTATTCCATGATTTATAAGTTTTAAATACAAATTTAAAATTATCATAATTAACTCATAATTTTTTGTATTAAAGAGCAATAAAGGTAACGTTAAAGTTATTTATATATTTTAAAAAAAAAAAATGCTTTTAAGAAGAGATATTATGAGAGTTTTAAAACCTCATACAAAATCTACATACTATTATAATTGCAAAACGTTATTATCTTATTAAAACCGAAAGTTGCAATTCTTTTTTTTATTTTATGATTTTGATCTTGTTTAATCTTTGTTAATATGTGACACAATATGATTGGTCTGTAAAATAATTTTATATTCTTAAAATAAAATTTGAAATTTAGATTCTTCCTTAAATTATATTACCAAAATAAGATTAATATTTTCCTTAATTTATGTATTTTTTATTAAATTATAAAATAAAATTTTAAATTTAAATTCTTTTAAAAATTATGTTACTATGATTAGAATGAGATCAATATGCACATGTGTTATAACGATGTGTCATAATATTATTGATCTAAACATAATATGTTATTAAATATATGTATTCAAATTATTAATCGTTATTAAAAGTTTATATTTTTATTTTCGTCATTTTTGGTTTTAAATTTTATAATTTTTTTTATATCCTTTTAAATTACAAGGACTTAAACAATAAATTTTTTTAATACAAACAATTTTTTTAACAAAAGACAAAATAAATAAATAAATAAATAAAAAGCTTTTTAACAATTGCCAAACATAATGTATTCTGTTAATTTTTTTTTTTAATCTCAATTGCCAATTAAACAAATTAAAATAGAAAACAAATTTTTGGCTTAAATAGTTAAGAAGTGACTTTTGCTAAAATCAAATAGAAATGAATATTTTTTTTCTATTAAAAATGATAGTTGATGAAATTTATTTTTTTACATAATAAAAAAATACACGTGATGATTTATTATTTCAGCAATGCTACAGATCCACACTTTCACCCACAATGATAGGGTAAGGGAGTTGGGCCCTATGTCACTGAGTGTATAGAAAAATCAGGAGTGTTAACATATGATACCATATCACTGAGGGTACAATTGTGGGTATTTTTTTTTATGAGTTTCAAACATTTTTTTTTATTGTTCATCTAGAATTTTTAGCACTTCCGAAATATGGTGAACTCTGTTAATTTTGTTTTAATCTAAAATAAAAAAAATGAAAAAAATTTGGTTCAAATTGCTAAAAAGTGACTTTTACTAAAACAAATAGAAATAAATGTTATTTCTTTAATAAAAGTGATGATTCGAGAAATAGCTTTTTTATTAAAAAAAACTAAGGGCTCTAGATGATAATTTATTGGTCATTTAGAATTATTTTCAGATCAAATGATAATACCATTCTAAATTTAATTTTTTTTTTCTTCTTTTTTTTTTAATCCAAATACTTTTATTTTGAAAGAAATTTAATTTTATTATATTTAAATATTTTATTGTAATTTTTAAATTAAAAATATTTTTTGAAAAATCATATTTAAATTATTTTATACCATTATAAAATGTAATTTTTTAATATCAACTTATTCGATGATCCATTTTTAAAAGGTGTATTTGCTTTTATTCATTGATATTAATTTTTCTTATTAATCTTATATATTATTAAAAAATAAATTAGCGAATAATTTTATATATTTATATATACAATTTTGTTTTGATTGCTCAGGTTATTTGGTATTTCTGCCGAAGTCTATTTAAATTTATTCGAATTTTGAAATTTTACATAGATTCTCATCGAATTAAAAATTATGTTGCCTAATGTTTAAAAATTTGCAGACTTTACTCGAGTTACTTGGGTTTAACTCACCCAAATTTACATCTCTGACAAGGGGGTTCAAAGTTACATTATTAAAGTTGTGACAAATTAAAAATTGATACATAAATTGTGATAAATTTTTGAAATTGAAATTGTAAGTTTCAATATTTTTTTTGTTTTCATAATTTACATACAAAAATTTAACTATTTATATTATTTTAAATAAACATATTTTATTAATTTTTTCACATCCCATGCATAGCACGGGTTTTCACTAGTATCTATACTATATATATAAACAGATGTAGTGGAGTATGAGAATTCTTCAAATTCTTAATACTAAATTCTTATGGATTATCTCTCCTATGTTACCTCTCAAGTCTTCCTCCCCCCCCCCCCGCGCCGCGCGCGCCCCACTTTTCCTAATTTTTAATCATTGTTAATTATCTAAATCTCAAAAACTAAAAGGATTATATATATTAAATAAAATGATAAATATTTAGATATGAACAAAGAGATAGAGATAAAAAAAAATAAAATAAAATGATAACTATTTAAATTTCAATCACAAAATAATATAAAGAGTCAAATAAAAGATTAAAAAATAACTAAATAAAAAATATTATGAGTCAATTAATTTTAAAAATAAAAATTTAACTATTTATATATGAACAATTAAAAATATTTAAATAAAAAAAATTACGAGTCAAATAAATTTTAAAATAAAAAGATAATTATTTATATATGAAAAAAAAAGATAAAAATATATAATTTTATAATGAATGTTTCAAGTGACAAATTTATGGAAAAAAAATGAATGTATGAACTTAGGTATGAGATAGTTATCATATTCAAAATATTTGTTGGTTATAACTCCCTCTTACATTTTAAATTCATAAGAATTTTTTATTTTATAATACAAAAATGACTATAATAAATTATTTAAATTATGTATTCTCGTGCATAGCACAGATTGTTGCTAGTATTATATAAGAAAAATGAGATTTCTAACCCATAAGGTCTCTAATAGCTCTGTCCAAGTTATCAATTTAAATTTCATAATTTTTTGATTTTTTAAAGTTAAAAAAAAATTCTATTGGGTAGCTCCTATTGAAGCAAAAGAAATAAAAATTAATATCTCTTGATTTATGATTTTCAAATGGAAAGTATATCAAATCTAAAAAAAATAGAAATTATATTAATCCATTTCAAAATTCAAATTTGTGGGCGATTAAATATGGAAAACAATATATTAACTGAAATTTAAAATTGATAGAATATAAATTTAAAATTATAATGATCTATATTGGTGATAATTTAGTGGTCATATATGAGAATACCATTCTAAATTTTGTTTTTACCTTTTTCTTTTATCCAGATATTTTTATTTTGTAAGAAGTTTAATTTTATTACATTTAAATATTTTATTGTAGTTTTTAAATTAAAGATAATTTTTGAAAAATCATATTTAAATTATTTTATGCCATTATAATTTTTTTTAATATTAACTTATTCGATGATCCCTTTCTAAAATGTGTATTTGTTTTTGTTCATTAATATTAAACTTTTAATTAATCTTATATAATATTAAAAAAACAAATTAGCAAATAATTTTATATATTTATATATACAATTTTGTTTTGATCGCTCAGGTTATTTGGTATCTCTACCCAAGTCCATTCAAATTATTAAATTTTACATAGGTTTTCACCGAATTAAAAATTATGTTGCTCAATCTTTAAAAATTTATAGAATTGACTCGATTTGCTAGGGTTTAACTCGCCCAAATTTACAACTTTAGCAAGTGAGTTGAAAGTTACATGATTAAAATTGTGACAAATTAAAAATTGATACGTAAATTGTGATAAAATTGTGAAACTTAAATTATAGGTTTCAATATTTTTTTATTTTCATAATTTACATATAAAAATCTAACTATTTATATTATTTTATATAAATATATTTTATTAATTTTTTCATATCCTGTACACAGTACGAATTTTCACTAATTATTAAATAATCCAAAGAAAATTTTTCTATCACCACAGAAAAAGCACACCTAGATTTTGAATATCATGTCAACTTTTTGTAAAACAAATATACACATGCTATTATAAAGAATAAAATTAAGAAATAAAATATCAAATAAAATTATAAAAAATTAAAAAGTTCTCTAATATAATGTGTGACACTCCAAATATTAGTTATTATGTTTAATAAAATAAATAAACAATATATATATATATATATATGTAATTTTATAATTACATGGGCCATTGTATAATTAGATCATTAATTTAGATAAGTATTATCTAATAGTTAAGGGATAAAGAGCATGACATACGGCAATTAAGTTGTCACATGTCACTCTGGTGCTTGATGTCCAAGACAACACCTATATAAATAGGTGAACCTTGAGTAGAACAGAAGCAACAAACAACTGTTGGTGAGGCTGAAGCATCCGGAGGGAAAAACTAGAATTATAGTGATCCCGGTTTTTCCCCGTCATTTATTGTATTCCGGACTCGGGTCTATTGGTTGTATGTTGTTGTCTTTATCTTGTTTCATCCTTTAATTCCTTGTATTTGAGTTGTGGGATGAGTTGGTTAAATTTGGAACAGGTTGATTGTGAGTTAGAGCAAAAGGTTGCTGCCCAGGATTTGGCTTCTTCGCTCGAGCGAGGCTTGGGTGTTTGCTTCTTCGCTCGAGCGAGGGTTTGTGCGCTCGAGCAAGTGTTGTGGGTCTTCAGGTTTCTTTTTTAGACGCAGCTTCCACTCGAGCGAGCTTTCTTGCGCTCGAGCGAGCCTTGTGTTTTGTGTCTCTTCGCTCGAGCAAGCGGTCTTGCGCTCGAGCGTGTGTCTGCATCTCTTTTGGACCTGAAGGTTGGTATTCTTCGCTCGAGCGACGATTCTTGCGCTTGAGCGAGCGAGCCCTATGTTTTGTGTTCTTTCGCTCAAGCGAGGACTCTTGCGCTCGAGTGTGTGTTTGGGTTGCAGACCTGAAGCTTCGCATTGTTCGCTCGAAAGACGACTCTTGCGCTCGAGTGAGGTTCTTTTGTGTCTGGTCGCTCGAGCCTCCACTCCTTCGCTCGAGTGAGCCTCGATTATATCAGTTAGCAGCATCGTGATATTCATCACTTTTTCATCATCTTTTTCATTCAAAAACCCTAATTCGGCTGCCTCTCTCTCTAAAGTACCCCTTCTCTCTACAAATACTCTTGATCTAGAGTTCTTCTACCCTACTCCCTTTGTTAAAAAGTTGGAGCTTTGAGTGGGCTATCTTTTGATCCGAAAAAGTTTGGGATTGAAGCACTTTCAAATTTCTCTTTCTCCTCATTTGAGCTTCTTCATTTGAGGTAGGGATAATCTACTCATTTTTTTAGGCTTTAACATAGACATTGGTCATTTTGTATAAATAGTGAGATTTGGTAATTTTGGAAAGTTAGGGTTTTGAGATTTGAAATGTTTGAAAGAGGGGTTTTCTATCTTTGGATTTCATTGTATGTGTGAGGTCTTGAGAATGGGGATATTTGGGTAGAATGGATAAAATTTGGTCTTAGGATCAATGTTTGAGAAAAAAGGGGAAAATGCCCTAATCGAATTTAAATAATTAATTTAGTAAATTGTGGGAATATGAAATTGGGTTGAGAATCTTGAAATTGGGGGAAATTATGATTGAATGGTGTAGTTGGATTGATAAATCACTCACCGATGGAAAATGTAATAAATTATCTGTTTGATAGATTTATTTATCTATTTAGAAATAACTGTTTTGGGTTATCGGTGGAGGATAGTCTTGATTGTTGTAGACACTGCATGATGATTAGGGAAATTGAAACTAATCAACTGGATTATGTCATTGAATGTGACGGTGGAATTAACACATTGAATATGTGAATTGTAGGGTCATTGTATATGACTATATGTTTAAATACATTGTATATGTATATTGTGTGGGAGGAGATAGGGGATGTACTCTATTTGTTTGGGAGGACATAGGGGATGGACTCCATTGATAATTAAGTTGGCCGGAGTGTCCAGGGTGAAAGTCCTGAAATCTTTCGTATATTTGGGTGCCGGTTCCCTCGGACGTAGTTTTGTAAAATGGCAAGAAAATGGAAGTGTTGAATGTTGTTGATTATTGAAGTGTTGATATATGAGTTGTAGTCTCATTTTAAATTATTTGGATAATATTGAATGATGTAAGTTGGCTTATAAGTGTTAAACATTTATCAAATGTTAATGTTTTAGTTAATTCTCATATTCTGTTTAGCATATCTCTACTGGGCCTTGGCTCACCCTACTTGGGACACCATTTTCAGGTACATGTGATATGCCGCCTCCAAGGATAGCTTGGGAGGTTTAGGGACTGAAGGCTTCTTTTTGTTGTTACTTTTTGTATTATGTGTAATTCAAGCCAAGGGCTTTATATGTAAAAAAGTTAGAACTCTTCTTTTGTGTAACCAAGTATTGACTTAGGAGGTTGTAAGCCATTGGGCATCTATTTTGTTAACAAGCATGTAACATCTTTTGTAAAGAACACTCTAATGTATGGAATATAATACTTATTCTATGTTTTATGGAGCTTATGAATGAATGAGTTATGTCTTATTTTTTAGGGCGTTACAAGAATTAAGGAATTCGGAAGAAGTTTCTGAAGGATAAAGTAAAGTTAGGAATTAATATTTAGGTGAGTTATATTATATCTTGAGTCACCATAATATATTTTACGTATATTTTAAGTTGCCATATACGCAATTTGTATTTTATAAATTATATTAATATTTCAATTACGTTGATTATTTTCTGAACTCCATTTGCTTAAATTGAAACACATAGATATGTTTGTTTAAATTTTAGGAATTATTTGACAATGATTTTAACAATTATTTTTTATAAATACCACCACGGGAGTCACATGCCTTGGAGGATTTAAATAAACCATTGGCTTCTGATTGGTCACCTTGTGACCCTCTGTTTGTCATGGATCTATTGACCTCTGTTCTGACTGTCACTCCTGTGACCTCTATTCTGTTCTGTTCCGTACCGTAATTATGGTTATTTATTTCTGTATTTCAGTTTCTGCCACTTAAATAATTTGTTTATTCAAATTAAGTTATGTTAATGCTTTAGCTTAAATAACTATTCGTGGTTATTTTGTGTTCCTTATACTCTTGACATAATATTCTTCACCCTGCTATGTGCTTAGAGTTGTTGCCCTTTTAGGTGATGAGATGTAACGAAGACTTGTAACCTCGTGTAGTGGGACCCGCACAAGAATTTGATGCAGTTCTGTTATTTTGTTTTTCTATTCTTTCTCTCCTTTTTTTTTTTTTTTTCTGATAGTCTGCCACTGAATAATAAAATAATAAAAGCTCTATGGATGTATTTTGTTTTATCAAAATAGTAGAATGAAGTTAATTTTTTGTTTCATTATTTTCTTACCATCACTTTGCCTTCTCATGCGCCACTTAATTTGTTAAGATTAAGAATTAATTAATAAGTCGCGATTCCAACCCTAAGCCCTAGGGTTGGGTCGTGACAAATGTGGTATTAAAGCAATGGTTAGAAGTAATAAATAAAATAAAATAAATAAATCTTTTACCTTCAATGTTAGTCCTTGTATGAATCTCACGTTTGTATTATGGCTAATTTAGTGATGTAGGAATGTCCAAGTTGAATCTTAATAAGGCATTCTGGGAGGAGCTCGTGGTTATAAATTTGGAGGACATCTTAGCAGAGCACCACGCCCCCGTCTCACTGTAAGGATGGGGAGACTTAGAAGACATAGTTAAGCGACTACATCAAGCCTTGCCCAATTGAAGGGTGATATAGCATACTTATCGTGGAGGCAGATCCGTGCCTACACACGCGGACGATATCTTGGACCTACCCACATACTCGGCCTTGCCCCATGATTTGACCGCCCTCACTACATAGTGACTCTTTTGCCCCCAAATTTTGCTAAAAGAAAGGGAAATTTTTACCCCGAAGACTACATATTCACCGCCATCCCTAATCCTTTGGAAACTATTAATATTTAGAATGTTGATTTTAGTCATGACTTAACATGCGTTGAGACACCCGGCAGGATTATTGATCGAGCGTTCTGGGGATACCAACAGTCTTTTCCCATTTATACAATCCAGGTAGCGTGGGTTTGTTTTAGTGGGGTACAGTTAGGATGGGTATTTGAGCTTTCTATGCAACACTACTTCCCGGGGTTATCTGACCCACCAATCTAGATTTTGTAGAAAAAAATTCTTTTCTAAGCTGACCATGATCGGTTCTGATCCCTCTTTTGTTTTTGTACCAAAGAGATTAGACACTAACATCACTTCTAACTTTGGGATAAGGATGTAATGCCAATACTATATTATATTACTAGAATTATATACATACATATATATATATATATATATATGATGCTTTATAATGCTTTATAATGTGATGCCACGTTTATTAAATTATTTCCACGAAACTGTACTGTGTAGAATGGCCAATAATAGTAACGGAAGCGAATCTTCAGTCAATGGCACTAAGTCGATGGAAAGAATCATGGAAAGAGCGGTTACCAGCTTTTTGCAAGCCTTGCAGACCAACATAAACAATGGGATGCCAGAACGGCGAGAAGAGCCGATTACCATAAAATAGTTCCAGGATCTGAAACCCACCACATTTACCAGCGGTGCAGACCTAATGGTAGCAGACACTTGGGTTAAAGACATGGAAAAGATTTTTTGCACCTTACCCTGCACCGAAAGACAGAAGGTAACTTTCGCCACTTTCACTTTCAAAGATAATGCGCATGAATGGTGGCTTCTTACCCTAGAAAAAGAAGAAATCGTGACTTGGTAAGATTCTTGGAAGTATTTTATGAAAAATACTTTCCAGATTCGTTGTGGAAACAAAAGGCGTCGAAATTCATACATCTAAAGCAAAGAACTATGACGGTGGCCGAATATGAGAGCAAGCTCACACAACTCACTCGATTTGCGGCATATGTCATCCCTACCGAAGCTCAAAAAGTAATAAAATTCAAAGCAGGATTGCATGTTGAAATCAAAGATAGGCTTGAGGTTTTGAAACTACCAACCTATGCAGAAGTGGTAGACTGAGCGTACATTGCGGAAAAAGGAATTAAAGCCTCGCGCTCCAGAGAACCAAGCCAAAAAAAATGGTTTTGGGAAAGAGACAACATAAGATCTGGTGTTGTACCTCCCAAAAGGATAAATACGGGCACAACCATTTCAGGCAATCAAGGTCCTCCTAACTCCAGAGGTGGCACTATTCCAACTTGTCCTACGTATGGAAAGGCTCATTGGGGACAATGCCATCGAGACACGGGAGCATGCTTTAAATGTAGTCAAGTTGGCCACTTGCTGAGAGATTGTCCAAAGCTTACCAATCCTACTGCCGGCCTCTATGGACCAGTCAGAAAACCTGCAGGACCTGGAGGAGAGAGGAATGACCGAAAACGCCCAGGAAGGGCTTTTGCCTTGGTACGTGGAAAATAGGAAGTTACCGAAAACATTGTGTTAGGTACACTTTTTGTCTGTGGTCATTTAGCTCATGTTCTCATTGACTATGGTTCAACTCATTTTTTTGTTGCACCGCACTTTGCTGCCAAGTTGGCATCAACACTCGAACCCTTAAAATATATATTGTCTATGTCTTTTCCTTCTGGCAATTTCGCCCTTAGTGCTGATGTGTACAAATCTTGTGCTATATCCCTAAAAGGCAAAACCTTATACGTGGACTTGATTCGCCTCCACATTGGTAACTTTGATATACTCCTAGGAATGGATTGGCTAGTTGCAAACCACACCTCTATTGATTGCAAAGCCAAAAAGGGCTCCCTCCAGTTACCAAACCAACTTGAACTTATCTTTGATGGGACTGGAGTTTCCACTCCTTCCTATCTTATATCCTCCATAACAGCCCAATGACTTCTAAGAAAGGCTTATTGTAGTTATATATGTTATGTGATCGATACTCAAAAGGAGGCCCCCACCGTCGATGCAATCCCCGTGGTTAGAGAATTCCCAGATGTCTTTCCTGGTACCCCGGTTGATAGGGAAATTGAATTCACCATTGAAACTCAACCTAGTACCCAACCAATCTCAAAAGCCCCTTATCACATGTCAAAGACGTAATTGAAAGAACTGGATACTTAAATCCAGGAACTCCTGAACAAAGGTTTCATTAGACCTAGTACCTCACCTTGGGGAGCTCCAGTACTATTCATAAAGAAAAAGAATGGCACGGTGAGGTTATGCATTGATTACCGGGAGCTGAACAAAGTCACCATCAAGAATCGATACCCTCTGCCACAAATCGATGACTTGTTCGATCAACTTCAAGGTGCCCAAGTATTCTAAAAAATCGACTTGTGTTCCGGCTACCATCAACTAAAATTCAAAACGGAAAGCATCGAAAAGACTGGCTTTAGAACCCGTTACGGGCACTACGAGTTTCTCGTCATACCATTTGGCGTCACAAATGCTCCAGCAGCTTTCATGGACCTCATGAATCGGGTGTTCAAACCCTATCTTGATGATTTTGTCATTGTCTTCATCGACAACATCCTCATATACTCCAAGTCACTGGAGGACCATGAACGACACTTGCGAACAGTCCTACAAACACTACGTGATCACAAACTTTATGCCAAATTGAAGAAATACGAATTCTGGATCACTAATGTACACTTCCTCGGTCACGTCATTAACAAGGATGGCATCTTTGTCAACCCCCAAAAGGTGGCAGCAATCGTGGATTGGCCACGACCCACTAACGTGTCAAAAATACGAAGCTTCTTGGGACTAACTGGTTATTACCGATGCTTTGTTCAAGATTTCTCGAAGATAACATCACCCTTAACTCAACTAACTCAGAAGAACGTAACTTTTGAATGGACAAACAAACAAGAACATTGCTTTCAAGAGTTAAAAAGCAGAATTCTGTTAGCTCCTATACTAGCACTCCCTACGGGAACAAATGGGTTCGTCATTTATAGTGATGCCTCATATAATGGTTTGGGTTATGTTTTCACGCAAAACGAAAAAGTCATTGCTTATGCCTCGCGATAACTAAAGACTCACGAGAAGAATTACCCAACTCATGATCTAGAGTTGGCTGCGGTGAATTTTGCCCACAAGATCTGACGCCATTATCTCTATGATGCAACCTGCGAGATTTACACTGATCACAAGAGTCTTAAATATCTGTTTACACAGAAGGAACTGAATATGAGGCAATGGTGGTGGCTAGAATTTATAAAAGACTACGATGTAAAGATACATCACCATCCAGGCAAAGCTAATATGGTAGCAGACGCACTGAGCCGAAAAACGACCAGAAGTTTGGTGTGCTCTCGTTTCCCGCCATGGTTTGCTTGCTAATATAACCATGGAATCCACTTTGATTGAAGAAATTAAAACATGCCAATGTGAAGATAAACTTTTAAAGAAAAAGAACGAGGAGCAAAGAAGTACGCTCGATCTGACTTCACTGTAAAACAATGAGATGCTTAAATTTCGAAATCGATTTTGCATACCCAACATTCCGGAACTCAAGAAGAAGATATTGGTAGAAACTCATAGCTCGAGGTTTGCGATCTACCCTAGCAATACGAAGATGTATCACGACCTGAAGGAACACTACTGGTGGACATGAATGAAAAGAGACATAGCAAGCCACGTCTCCAAATGCCTGCATTGTCAACGGGTTAAAACAAAACATCAGAGACCTGCAGAAATACTGCAACCACTTCCTATACCTGAGTGGAAATGGGAATACATTACTATGGACATCGTGGTCGGGCTGCCATAGTCAGTCTCGAAGAACGATACAATATAGGTTGTAGTAGACCGATTGATGAAGTCGGCGCATTTCTACCAGTCAAAATCACGTACTCCCTTAATAAGTTTGCCACTTTATACATCAAGGAAATTATTCGATTGCATGGTACCCCAGTTTCAATCATATTGACCAAGACCCCTGCTTTGTGTCTCACTTTTGGAACACATTGCAAGAGGCCTTGGGAACCACACTGAAGTTTAGCACTGCTTATCACCTGCAAACTGATGAACAATCCAAAAAAACAATCCAAACTTTGGAAGATATGTTACGTGTCTGCATGCTAGACCTCAAGGATACTTGGGATGAGCACCTATCGTTAGTGGAATCCGCCTATAACAACAGTTACCAAGTAAGCATTGGAATGACATCGTACAAAGCATTGTATGGAAGGAGATGTCAATCACCTTTGTGTTGGATGAAAGTCAGAGACAAAAAACTGTTAGGTCCCGAGATCATGCAAATAACAAGTGATAAAATCCAACTCATCCAATAGCGAATTCACACTACTCAGAGTCGCTAGAAAAGCTATGCAGATACACGAAGACCGGAATTGGAATTCCAAGTAAAAGACCATGTGTTCCTAATGATCTCAGCAATAAAAGGGGTTATTCGATTTGGAAGGCGAAGAAAGTTAAACCCACGTTATATCAGGCCATTCGAGATAGTAGAAATGATTGGTCATGTGGCATATCGCCTTGCACTACCATCTGAACTATCCCCATGTTCACAATGTGTTTCACGTTTCGATGCTTCAGCGGTATCTTTGAGATCCAAAGCATGTCGTGGATTATGAGGACCTAAAAGTTCAAGAAGATCTCTCGTATGAAGAACAACCAGTGCAGATTCTCGACCGTCGTAATTAGGTTATTCGAAACAAGACTATACCTCTTGTAAAAGTCTTGTGGAGAAATCATCGTGTCGAAGAAGCAACATAAGAAATGAAAAATTAAATGTGGGTCAAATACCCACACCTCTTCGAAAATCAAGGTACATCAAGTTTGGGGATAAACTTCTAATTAGAAGGAGAATTGTGGCACTCCAAATATTAGTTATTATGTTTTAAAATAAATAAATAAATAAAATATATACATTTAATTTTATAATTACATGGGCCATTATATAATTATATCATTAATTTGGATAAGCATTATTAATAGTTAAGGGATAAGGAGCATGACACATATGGCAATTAAGTTGCCACATGCCACTCTGGTGCTTGATGCCCAAGGCAACATCTATATAAATAGGTGAACCTTGAGTAGAACTAAAGCAACAAACAACTGTTGGTGAGGCTAAAGCACCATGAGGGAAAAACTAGAATCAAGGAGTTCGGAAGAAGTTTCGGAAGGAGAAAGTAAAGTTAGGAATTAATATTTAGGTCAGTTATATTATACCTTGAGTCACCATAATATATTTTACGTATATTTTGAGTTACCATATACACAATTTGTGTTTTATAAATTATACTAATATTTCAATTACCTTGATTATTTTCTGAACTCTATTTGCTTAAATGGAAACCCATGGATATGTTTGTTTAAATTTTAGAAATTATTTGACAATAATTTTATAAACAATTATTTTCTATAAGTACCACCACGGGAGTCCCATGCCTTTGGGGACTTAAATAAACCATTGGCTTTTGATTGGTCACCTTGTGGCCCTCTGTTTGTCATGGATCCATTGACCTCTGTTTTGACTGTCACTTTTGTGACGTCTGTTCTGTTCTGTTCAGTACCGTGGTTATGTTTATTTATTTCTGTATTTCAGTTTTTGCCACTTAAATAATTTGTTTATTCAAATTAAGTTATGTTAATGTTTTAGCTTAAATAACTATCCATGGTTATTTTGTGTCCCCTATACTCTTGGCATAATATTCCTCACCCTGTTGTGTGCTTATAACTGTTTCCCTTTCAAGTGATGAGATGTAACGAAGACTTGTAACCTCGTGTAGTGGGATCTGCACAAGAATTTGATGCAGCTCTGTTATTTTATTTTTCTTTTCTCTCTCTCCCTTTTGTTTTGTTTTTTTTTTTTTTGTTTTTTCTGATAGTCTGCCACTGAATAATTAAATAATAAAAGCTCTATGGATGTATTTTCTTTTATCAAAATAATAGAATGGAGTTAATTTTCTGTTTCATTATTTTCTTACTACCACCCTTCCTCCATATGCGCCACTTAATTTGTTAAGATTAAGAATTAATTAGTAAGTCACAATTCCAGCCCTAAGTCCTGGGGTTGGGTCGTGACATAATGAATAAAAGGTCACGAGCAAAAAAGTATGCTGCAAACTAAACAATATAAAGATGGTAGAACCATCATCTCAAAAAGTGAAGATACGTGTTCACTGAAATTAAAAATAAAAATAAAAATCAACTACTAGTGATTATTTTTTCTTCGTTTTCTTTCCTTGCTCAGTGTAGTGCTTCTTTTTCTTCTCTTGCATGATGGGTAGTTTTGCTTTTTGGGGGGACTTGAGACAATTGGGAAGTTCTTTTAAGGCCCTAAGTACTTCAAAAAAATAAAAAAGAAGTAAGGAAATGAAGAAGAGAGTTAATGGATGCAACGCTTTGATTGACTACTATTTCAGTTTGTTTAGAATTCTTGATAATGGTAGGAAATCTATCTGGGTCTTGAATCTCGTCGGGTTCTGCCAGTAGATAAGGCGGTGGAGGGAACGTATGTTGGTGCTCTCATTCTTCAATATCAATATTGCATTCTAAATAATCAACTCCTGCCATGGCCAAAGCTTTAATGAAAACTCCCTTACTCATCCTTTTTTTCTTTCTTTCTTTTTTTTTTTTCTTTTTCTTGAGAGAGAAAGAGATTAAAGAAAGAAGAACAAAGTTATCAAACTACAATCGTTCAATAGATATTTATAATTTTTTTTTTTGAAGTTTAAACAAAATAAGACTTGTGGTTTATTCCTATTCTAATCACATAGACAGGACTTCTATGACTCAATAGAAACTACTTGAACTAATTACCAGGCCTACCAAAAAAGAAAGGACTCAAAGAAAAAAGGAAAATAAATAAAAAGAATCCACTGTCTTGATAGTTTTAAGTGGAGAATTTTTTTTTTTGGGGGGGGGCGAGGGAAGGATTTTTTCTTTTTTGATTGTTTAAATTGTGTTTGTTTTTTAGTTTATAATTAATGGACAAATAGTTAGAATTGATAAAATTTCGAGGACGAAATTTCTTTAAGGTGGGTAGGTTGTAATGACCCAATTTTTTATTTTATTTTTAAATAATCAGTGCATAATTTAATTGAGTAATATTCGAATTTGACTACTATGTAAAATTCTGTGTAAAAATAGTTCTGTTTTGTGTTTTTTTTTTTTAAATAGTTCCCATTCTTAGAAACATTTTAAATTTTTATATGTTGTTCCCATATTAGTCAAGCACATTGGATAAAAATTTCAGAATTTATTGATTAGTATTTATTTTATGAAAATTCACGAACTGATTGGTGTTCAGCTTAATTTATAGCAAAAATTTTAAATGAGTTTTGGGTGTTTAGATCATGACTTGAGATAAAGTTTGTTGGGTCTACTTTGCTATATAATTGGGTGATGTTTGGTTTATGAGTGAGAATTTAATTCAAGACCCATGATTTAGATTTAATGTAATTTGAGTTTGTTTAATTACTCATATTTAACTGTTTGGTCCTTTTTTACTATATAATTGGTATTGACCACTATGAGAGTTGTTATTATTTATTATATATGATTGTAATATATATTTGAAAGTTGAATTTATGGTGTGTCATATGGTGAAAAATTATATATTTTTGTAGTGAATGAAAATGAGTATATATTTCGTCATGCGCAAAATATTATATTTTATGGTATACAAAAATGTTATATTTTGTGGTGAGAAAAAATTATATCACTTTATAATTTATATTATAAAATTTTGAGGTATTATTATAAAAATTATATTTTGGGGGGGAGGGGGGGAAACCAATCATTGGGAAGGTAACCCACGTGTGGGCTGCCCCCCCTCTCTCTCTCTCCTTGTCCCTTCTCTTCTTTCCTTCTTCATTTTGCTTTTCTTTTTTTTCCTTTTTTTTTAGTAGAGAGCTCAGCTCTCTCTCTCTGTCTCTCTCTCTCTGTGTGTTCTCTATTATTGTTCAATCTTTGAGCTTCAAATGGGAGTCCTTAGAGTGAGATTTTGCAAAAGTTTTGTGAATGAAAGTCAGAGAGCTCTCGTCGTGATCTTCACAATGGTAGTCTCGGATTCATGATCGGGCGAGGTTTCCTTTTCGGATTTGCTCCTCTTCATTATATAAGATAGGGACTTTCTTCATATTATTACTTTAAAGCTATGTTAGGGTTATTTTGAGAAAATATATCGTTATAAAAGGTATTGTATATATATATTTTTCAGATTTTTGTTTGGTAAATGTTTGGAAGAAAAATTATGTTGAAATGTTAATTGGTATTTTGAGATTGATTTGGGAAAGTCATCTTGTGTTGATAATTTTGTTAAAAATTCAAAAATAAAATTAATAGTTGTATGGGTTGTATCTACATCATATTATGATTAGATAATTTATTTTCAGAAATATAAAGTTGATATATTTTTCATCTTTGATTTTGGAATTTCTTTTTGAGAACAAGAAATTAATGTTGATAAATATTGTGTAAATTGTTAAGTAAGAATTATAGAGTGGTTTTGGGATTAAAAACTCTAAAAGTGTTATATTCATGATATTTTATGAATGACAATATCTATTGATGATTAAGTTTTGTTCGTTTTTGTGAAAATGAAAAGATGAAATGTGGATTTTCGAACTCCTAACCCCAAAAAGTTTACTCTTGGATAATTTCTTGATTTTTTATGTAAATATCATGTGATTAATTAATTTTAGAAAATTTGTGAAAATTATTATTTGTAAAGAGTTGAGAAAGATTGGCTATTTGAGTAGCTTGGCATGAAATATGGTTGTGTTTGAAAGATGAGACATGTTAAGTTATGTTTGGTATTGTTTCTTTTGAGAAATGTGAATATAATAAACTTACTAATTTAGTGGATTAAATTCGTTTGGTTAAAGGTTTATATCCGTTATGGTTAAAACTGTGTTATTGAGATTATACCATAACTTTTAATATAATAGGATGAAAATAGTAATATTCAATAAGTATGAGATATTGGTGAAAATTATTTTGGTTATCTTAGTTGAGATGGAACAAAGTTGATTGTAAGTTTTGTGTGAGTCAAAAAAAAAATTGGGAAATTGATTATTGGTTTTAATAGTTGGAGTATGCTAATATGCTATTTTTGTACATTAAATTCATATATGAGATATTTGAATTGCAAATTGAGGGTTTGGTTAAATTGGGAGATTGATTACCTATAATCTTGCTCTTTAATTTATTTTTTGCATATAAAATTGCATGTGGGTATTTGAAAGTGAGGAAGTCCCAAATTGTGAAAAAAAAATCCTAAATGTTAATGTTTTGGGAGTTGTTGGATTATTAAGGAAAGATTTTGTTTGGTCTTAAAATTGAGGATTTGATTGGAAAACACTTATGAAACTTTTGGAATGTCGAGTATTGGTTACTCCTTTGAAATGTTGAGTTTAATAGAAAGTTATATAAGAATTGAAAATTTGTCTTTAATAAATGTTTCCAAATGTTGGGAATCATGGGGGAATTCCAAGTTATGGTTGCATGTTGGATTATATATCCATGTTGTTATCCTTTTAGTTCATACATTAGAGATAACTATTTTGATTATCGGTGGAAGATTACCATGTTTGCATTTAGTGAGGGATTTCTTGGAAGGATGAGAAATGTTGAAAGTTTGAAAGTTTGATATATAGTATGTTATAGATTTTCTTGAGATGACTAAATTGGAAATGTTGATTAATATGTGGAGACTATAAGAATGTGGATATTGTTGTATTATCTCTTGGGATTGTATTATGATATTACATTGATAGAGATATGGAATTTGACCACAATGGAGCATTGTGTGGTGGAATTGAAATTGGAACTATTCTAATGCATTGTTACATATTGCATTGCCATTCCATTTCATTGTTATCATGGATTTCGAATTGCAATTGAAAACTATTGTTTTGAGAAAAGAATTGTTTTTGTGAAACAAGATCATTTTGATTTGTTTTGGGTCAATACGTTGGCAAGTCCAGATAGGGGGTGTAGTTTGATATTGGTTAAGTTGGCCTAAGTGTCCATGGTAAAAGACTGAAAACACGCGCGGAGGATGTATCACATGCCTTCCGGTGAGAGACCGGTAAAGTAGGGATTTGGTAGTGCTTGATATGCCTACTTGCAAACACCAGCTTAGAGATTACTTGAGTCGTATTTACAACCTTGAAATTATATTGAAATTATTGGATTAATATGTTTTTCAAATTGACATTGTGCACAAGATTTTCAAAAGATGACAAAAATATTTTGAGCATGACATGGCATATGCATTCATATCATAAGATTGTACAAAATGTATTTGATGCTTTGCTAGATGTCATTATAAATTGTTTAATTATTTGATTTAATTGACAATGGGTAATTGAATAAATTGAAAAGTATATCATGTTACTATTGAAGCATGTTTATTTATTTAAGTTAACTAGTTGTGGTTAATTAAATAAATTGAATTTAAGTCTGAAGGCATTTCTTTTATTTGTATGTAAATGACATTGCTGTATAACGAGAGGAAACATGTATATTTAATTATTCATCATTTCATCGAAGGATGAATCATCATTGTAAATGGACTTAATTAATGAATATTGGTAATGTTATCCGAGAAATAAAATACAGGACGTGACAAAATCTAAAAAAAAATAGAAATTATATTAATCCATTTCAAAATTCAAATTTGTGGGTGATTAAATATGGAAAACAATATATTAATATAAATTTAAAATTGACGCAATATAAATTTAAAATTATAATGATCTATGTAGGTGATAATTTATTGGTCATATATGAGAATACCATTCTAAATTTTGTTCTTACCTTTTTCTTTTATTAAGATATTTTTATTTTGTAAGAAGTTTAATTTTATTATATTTAAATATTTTATTGTAAATTTTAAATTAAAAATAATTTTTGAAAAATCATATTTAAATTATTTTATGCCATTATAATTTCTTTTTAATATTAACTTATTCGATGATCCCTTTCTAAAACGTGTACTTGCTTTTGTTCATTAATATTAAATTTTTAATTAATTTTACATATTATTAAAAAAAACAAATTACCAAATAATTTTATATATTTATATATACAATTTAGTTTCGATTGCTTAGGTTATTTGGTATCTTTACCCAAATCCATTCAAATTTTTCAAATTTTTGAATTTTACATAGGTTCTTACCGAATTAAAAATTATGTTGCCCAATCTTTAAAAATTTACAGATTTGACTCAAGTTGCTTGGGTTTAACTCGCCCAAATTTATTACTCTAGCAAGGGAGTTGAAAGTTACATGATTAAAATTGAGACAAATTAAAAATTGATACATATTTTGTGATAAAATTGTGAAACTTAAATTGTAGGTTTCAATATTTTTTTATTTTCATAATTTACATAGAAAAATCTAACTATTTATATTATTTTATATAAATATATTTTATTAATTTTTTCATATCCTGTACATAGTACGAATTTTCACTAATTATAAAATAATCCAAAGAAAATTTTTCTAACATTACAGAAAAAGCACACCTAGATTTTGAATATCATGTCAACTTTTTGTAAAACAGAAATACACATGCTATTATAAAGAATAAAATTAAGAAAAAACTATCAAATAAAATTATAAAAAATTAAAAAGTTCTCTGATATAATATGTGACACTCCAAATATTAGTTATTATGTTTAAAATAAATAAATAAATAAATAAAATATATATATATATATATGTAATTTTATAATTACATGAGCCATTGCATAATTAGATCATTAATTTGGATAAGTATTATCTAATAGTTAAGGGATAAGGAGCATGACATATGGCAATTAAGTTGCCACATGTCACTTTGGTGCTTGATGCCCAAGACAACACCTATTATAAATCGGTGAACCTTGAGTAGAACTCAAGCAACAAACAATTGTTGGTGAGGCTGAAGCACCCGGAGGGAAAAACTAGAATCAAGGAGTTCGGAAGGATAAAGTAAAGTTAAGAATTAATATTTAGGTGAGTTATATTATACCTTGAGTCACCATAATATACTTTACATATATTTTGAGTTACCATATACGCAATTTGTGTTTTATAAATTATATTAATATTTCAATTACGTTGATTATTTTCTGAACTCTGTTTGCTTAAATTGAAACTCATGGATATGTTTGTTTGAATTTTAAAAATTATTTGACAATGATTTTATAAACAATTATTTTCTGTAAGTACCACCATAGGAGTCCCATGCCTTGGAGGACTTAAATAAACCATTGGCTTTTGATTGGTCATCTTATGGCCATCTATTTGTCATGGATCCATTGACCTCTGTTCTGACTGTCACTTCTGTGACCTCTGTTCTGTTATGTTCTGTACCGTGGTTGTGGTTATTTATTTCTGTATTTCAGTTTCTGCCACTTAAATAATTTGTTTATTCAAATTAAGTTATGTTAATGTTTTAGCTTAAATAACTATCCATGGTTATTTTGTATGCCCTATATTCTTGGCATAATATTCCTCACCCTGCTGTGTACTTAAAGTTGTTACCCTTTCAGGTGATGAGATGTAATGAAGACCTGTAACCTCATATAGTGGGACCCGCACAAAAATTTAATCCAGCTCTATGATTTTGTTTTTCTTTTCTTTCTCTCCCTTTTGGTTTTTTTTCCTGATAGTTTGCCACTGATTAATAAAATAATAAAAACTCCATGGATTTATTTTGTTTTATCAAAATAGTAGAATGAAGTTAATTTTCTGTTTCATTATTTTCTTACTACCACTTTGCCTCCGCATACACCACTTAATTTGTTAAGATTAAGAATTAAGTAGTAAGTCGCGATTCCAGCCCTAAGCCTTGGGGTTGGGTCGTGAAAAGGTGGTATCAAAGCAATGGTTAGAAATAATAAATAAAATAAAATAAAGAAATAAATCTTTTATTTGCAATGTTAGTCCTTGTATGAATCTCACGTTTGTACTATGGCTAATTCTAGTGATGTAGGAATGTCCAAGTTAAATCTTAATGAGGTATTCTAGGAGGAGCCCGGGGTTATAAATTTAAAATTTGGAAGACATCTTAGCAGAGCACCACGACCCCGCCTCACTGGAAGGATTGGGAGATTTGAAAGACATAGTTAGGCGACTGTATCCAGGCTTTGCCCAATTGATGGTCGGCCAATATATATACAGGCCGATCCTAATGGTGTAGCATACTTATCGTGGAGGCAAAACCATGCCTACATGTGCAGACGATATCTTGGACCTACCCGCATACTCGGCCTTGCCCCAGGATTTGACTGCCCTCACTACATAGTGGGCCCTTTGCCCCCAGATTTTGCTGAAAGAAGGGGAAATGTTTTCCTCAAAGACTACATATTCACTGCCATCCCTAACCCTTTGGAAACTATTAATATTTAGAATGTTGATTTTAGCAATGACTTAACATGCGTCGAGACACTCAACTGGATCGTTGATCGAGCGTCTGGGGATATCTACAATCTATCTCCATTTATACAGTCTAGGTAGTGTGAGTTTGTTTTGGTGTGGTACAGTTAGGATGAGAATTTGAGCTTTTTATAAAACACAACTTCCTAGCATTGTTTGACCCACCAATCTAGATTTTGTAGAAGAAAATTCTTTTGTAAGCTGACCATGATCGGTTTTGATCCCTTTTTTGTTTTTATACCAAAGGAATTAGACACTAACATCACTTCTAACTTTTGGGATAAGGATGTAATGCCAATACTATATTATACTGCTAGAATTTTATATATATATGATGCTTTATAATGCTTTATAATGTCACGTTTATTAAATTATTTCCACAAACAGTACTTTTTAGAATGGCCAATAATGGTAACAGAAGCGAGTCATCAGTCAGTGGCACTGAGTCGATAGAAAGAATCATGAAAAGAGCGTTTACCAGCTTTTTGCAAGCCTTGCAGACCAACATAAACAATGGGATGCCAAAACGGCGAGAAGAGCTGGTTACCATAAAACAGTTCTAGGATCTAAAACCCACCACATTTACCGGCGGTCCAAACGCAATGGTAGTAGACGCTTGGGTTAAAGACATGAAAAAGATTTTTCGCACCTTACCCTGCACCGAAAGACAGAAGGTAACTTTCACCACTTTCACTTTCAAAGATAATGCGTAGGAATGGTGGCTTCTTACCCTAAAAAAAGAAGAAATCGTGACTTAGGTAAGATTCTTGGAAGTTTTTTATGAAAAATACTTTCCAAATTCACTGTGGGAACAAAAGGCGTCGGAATTTATACATCTAAAGTAAGGAACCATGACGGTAGCCGAATACGACAGCAAGTTCACACAACTTGCTCGATTTGCGACATATGTCATCTCTACCGAAGCTCGAAAAACAAGGAAATTCGAAGCATGATTAAATGCTGAAATCAAAGATAGGCTTGAGGTTTTGAAACTACCAACCTATGCGGAAGTGGTAGATCGAGCGTACATTGCAGAAAAAGGGATTAAAGCCTCGCGCTCTGGAGAACCAAGCCAAAAGAAACGATTTTGGGAAAGAGACAACAGAAGATCTAGTGTTGCACATCCCAAGAGAGTAAATACGGGCACAACCAGTTCAAGCAATCAAGGTCCTACTAACTCCAAAGATGGCACTATTCCAACTTGTCCTACGTATGGGAAGGCTCATTGGGGACAATGCCATTGAGACACGGGAGCATGCTTTAAACGCGGTCAAGTTGGCCAAATTGCTGAGAGATTGTCCAAAACTTACCAATCCTATAGCCGGTCTCTATGGACCAATTAGAAAACCAGCAAGACCTGGTGGAGAGAGGAAGGACCAAAAACGCCAAGGAAAGGCTTTTGCCTTGGTACCTGGAAAACCGGAAGTTACCAAAAACGTTGTGTCGGGTACACTTTGTCTATGATTAGCTCATGTTCTCATTGACTATGGTTCAACTCATTCTTTTGTTGCACCACACTTTGCTGTCAAGTTAGCATCAACACCCGAACCCTTAGAATATATATTGCCAGTGTCTTTTCCTTCTGGTAATTCCGCTCTTAGTGCTGATGTGTACAAATCTTGTGCTATATCCTTAAAAGGCAAAACTTTATACGTGGACTTGATTCCCTCCACATTGGTAACTTTGATATAATCCTAGGAATGGATTGGCTGGTTGCCAACCACGCCTCTATTGATTGCAAAGCCAAAAAGGTCTCCCTCCGATTACCAAACCAACTTGAACTTGTCTTTAATGGAACTGGAGTTTCCACCCCTCCCTGTCTTATATCCTCCATAACAGCCCAATGACTTCTAAGAAAGGGTTGTTGTAGTTATATATGTTATGTGATCGATACTCAAAAAGATGTCCCTACTGTTGATGCAATCCCCGTGGTTAGAGAATTCCTGAATGTCTTTCCTGAAGATTTACCTGGTACCCTGGTTGACTGGGAAATCGAATTCACCATTGAAACTCAACCTGGTACCCATCTAATATCAAAAGCCCCTTACCGTATGTCAATAACGGAATTGAAAGAACTGAAGACTTAACTCTAGGAACTCCTAGACAAAGGTTTTATTTGTCCTAGTACCTCACCCTTGGGAGCTGTAGTACTATTCGTAAAGAAAAAAGATGGCACGATAAGGTTATGCATTGATTACCAAGAGCTGCACAAAGTCACCATCAAGAATCGGTACCCTCTGCCACAAATCGATGACTTGTTCGATCAATTTCAAAATGCCCAAGTATTTGTAAAAACCGACTTGCGTTCCAGTTACCACCAACTAAAAGTCAAAATGGAAAGCATAAAAAAGAATGCCTTCAGAACCCGTTACAGGCATTACGAGTTTCTCGTTATGTCATTTGGCGTCACAAATGCTCCAGCAGCCTTCATAGACCTCATGAATCGGGTGTTCAAACCCTATCTTGATGAGTTCGCCATCGTCTTCATTGACGACATCATCATATCCTCCAAGTCACCGGAAAACCATGAGCGACACTTACGAATAGTCCTACAAACACTACGTGATCACAAACTTTATGCCAAATTGAAGAAATGCGAATTCTAGATCACTAGTGTACATTTCCTTGGTCATGTCATTAACAAGGATGGCATCTTTGTCGACCCTCAAAAGGTAGCAGCAATCGTGGATTGGCCACAACCCACTAACATGTCAGAAATATGAAGCTTCTTAGGTCTAGCTAGTTATTACCAATGCTTTGTTCAAGATTTCTCAAAGATAGCATCACCTTTAACTCAACTAACTCAGAAGAACGTACCTTTTGAATGGACAAACAAACAAGAACGTTGCTTTTAAGAGTTAAAAAGCAGACTTGTGTCAGCTCCTATACTAGCACTCCTTACGGGAACAGATGGGTTCGTCATTTATAATGATGCCTCATATAATGGTTTGGGTTACGTTTTTATGCAAAACGGAAAAGTCATTGCTTATGCCTCGCAACAACTAAAGACTCACGAGAAGAACTACCCAACTCATGATCTAGAGTTGGCTGCAGTGATTTTCGTGCTCAAGATCTGGCGCCATTATCTCTATGGTGTAACTGCGAGATTTACACTGATCACAAGCGTCTTAAATATCTGTTTACACAGAAAGAAACTGAATTTGTGGCAACGACGGTGGCTAGAATTTATGAAAGACTACGATATAGAGATCCATCACCATCCAGGCAAAGATAATGTGGTAGTAGACGTACTAAACCGAAAGACGACAAGAAGTTTGGCGTGCACTCTCGTCTCTGTAACAACCTCGACCCATGATTAATGTTAATCTATGATTTCATATGTTTAATAAGTTATTAAGATCAAATTCTGAATTAATTACATGTGTGTTATATTATTTGTGTTTATATCTATTTAACGTAGGAAAGATCTGTTCATGTTTTCATTTCGGTGTACGAATTGAAGGCTTCGTCATAATCCGATTAAGAAACTGACTTGATTTATGTGCTAATTAGAATTTTTAGAATATTATGGTAGGTTCAATTGAAATTCGATTCGGAACGATTTAATTAGAATAATTTAATGTCTAATTGAGTATTTTGACCAACTACTTAATTAAACCATTACTTTAGCCTATATAAGGCATTGATAGACCCTCATTCATACCTTTACACTCTCATATCTTCATTCTAGTGATAAAAACGTGAGAGAAGGAAAGAAAAGAGGAGACTTAAGCTCAACTAGGGTGATTGCTAGAGAATTTGGAGGAATTGACTTGAACTTAGCTAGAATTTGAGTCATTGAGAAGAATCACTCGAGAACTCAAAGAATTGAGACTTGTAGGTAAGGAATTCAACCTTTAAATTGTGTAATTAACTCATTTAAGTTGTGAGTTCGGAGGAAATGAAAGATTAGTACATGAAATGAACTAAGGAAGTGAGAAAGAGGAAGAGTAGAGATTGCATGTGCATTTCATGGTGATTTTTTTAAGTTGCTTCAAGTAAATTCTCCATGCATGTCGTATTCTCAACTTAATTATGAAACCTCATCTTGTTTTCCATCAATTTGCCTCAATTGATCATGTTTTGGAAGCTTTGAAGTCAAGAAAGTGCTTGTATGTAAGTCCATGTGTTGTTTTATAAGTTTCAAGTTTGATTTTACTCAATAGACTTACTCTTAGGCCTTGATTTTGTGACATGATCTTTAATTCTTAATGTTTTCTAAGTTTAAATTTGTTTTCTCAAGTTTTGGGGGCCAAGAGTTGTGTTTTGATGGGTTAGATTTGAGTTTTGAGCAAGGAAAAGCAATTTGGAAATTCCAGAATTTTGCTTTTCGCTCGAGCGTAAGATTCGGCGCTCGAGTGGCCACCTTTGTTTTTCCATCTCCGCTTGAGCGACCAGAAGTTCGCTCGAGTGTGAAATGCAAGCTCCTAGAAGTTTCATGTTTTTGCAGACTGCTCGAGCGGCGAGAGTTACGCTCTAGCGGAGGCATGAGTCTCACGCTCGAGTGACTAAAGAGCGTTCATCGAGCGTAAAAATCACATAACCAGTACTTTTTCAAAGTTTGCAGAACGCTCGAGCGGAGGAAGTTGCGCTTGAGCGTCCCCTCACACATTGCATGTCCAATCGAGCGAAGAAAGCTACGCTCGAGCGAGGACCCTGTTTTCAGAAAATTCAATCAAGTGTTTTCAAATGCATTTATGCATCCTCATTCCATCCTAGGCATTCCTAGGCCAAGATTAAGGCATAATAATGAGGGTAAAATGTAAAAACACACTTTGAATAGAACGTAATGAGTTAGATATATTCCAATGTGTGTTTCAAATGTGTATTTCTTATGTGTTAATGTAGGTCACGTGCCGTAAACCGTTTGATTAGTCTACTCTGTCTGTCTGCACCCGAAGCTAACTGTGAGTAATAACTTAGTAAAGTTATGTTCAACTTTATTTATTTTCTGTATGATAAAATAAGATTTGTTTTCTGAAATGCCATATTTTGTACAATGAATGATTGTCCAATTTCTGACATGTATTCGTGGCATCCTTAGCATCATGTGATATCTGTTAGTTGTTACCCGGTATCGGAGGTTTCATTATGGGACTTATTATGTCTGTCATTGTTACCCGTACCGGAGGCTCCATCATGGAGCTCAGCATGTATAATCTCTGCTACCCGGTGGAACTGGTTACTTATAACCACCATATATTCTGTATTTGTTCTGTATCTACTCTATTAGCACTAATAGATGTACCACATATAATTAAGCATGAACTCTGACTTCTATGTATGAGTTGAACAAGGATATGAATATGAATCTGTTTATGAATCTAAATTATGATTTCTGAATCTGGTATGGACTTCATTCATTAAATCCTTTACTCCGTTATTATTCACTGGGCTTCCGCCCACTATTTATATTATGTATGTAGGTGATCAGGCACGTGACCAAGCTCTGAGTTAAGGACTTGGCGTCTCTATTTTTGTCAACCAACCTTTGTGCCTCCCCGGGAGGTTCCGGATTAAGTCAAGTTTAGTGGTTGTTTTTGTGAATGTACTAGACTTTGTTTCTTTTCATTTTTGGGCAAGACTTCTGATAATATGTTCTTGGAGTGATGTGTAAATACTGTACCTTTTGACGTCACTCGTAAGTTTATAAAAAATTTTAAATTATCTGTCGCATGTATGTTTTCACAACTCAATTGACTACGTATATTTTGTATATTTGCTTCCTCAGCCCCCAACTATATGTTATTCTGTTAAGAGGCCTTTGGTAATCCAAGGATTACTGGCCGGTTACGACGCTAAACCTATAGGGGTGGATTTGGGTTGTGACAGTTTCCTACCAGATCAATGGCTTGCTCACCAATATAACCGTGGAACCCACTTTGATTAAAGAAATTAAAACACACCAATGTGAAGATAAACTTTTAAAGAAAAAGTACGAGGAGTAAAGAAGTACGCTTGATCCTAACTTCACTATAAGCAATGGGATGCTAAAATTTTGAAATGGAATTTGCATACCCAACATTCCGGAGCTAAAGAATAAGATATTGGTAGAAGCTCATAGCTCGAGGTTTGCGATCCACCCTGGCAATACGAAGATGTATCACGACCTGAAGGAACACAACTTGTGGACAGGAATGAAAAGAGACATAGCAAACCACGTCTCCAAATGCTTGCATTGTCAACGGGTTAAAGCAGAACATCAGAGACCTGCAAGAATGCTGTAACCACTTCCTGTACGTGAGTGGAAATGGGAACACATTACTATGGAGTTCGTGGTTGGACTTCGTGGTCAGGTTGCCACAGTCAGTCTCGAAGAACGATGCAATATGGGTTATAGTAAACCAATTGACGAAGTTGGTGCATTTTCTACTAGTCAAAATCACGTACTCCCTTAATAAGTTTACCACTTTATACATCATAGAAATCATTCGATTGCATGGTACCCCAGTTTCAATCGTGTCTGACCGAGACCCCCGCTTCATGTCTCACTTTTGGAACAAATTGCAAGAGGCCTTGGGAACTACACTGAAGTTTAGCACTGCTTATCATCCACAAGTTGATGGACAATTCAAAAGAACAATCCAGACTTTGGAAGATATGTTACGTGTCTACATGCTAGACCTCAAGGGTATTTGGGATGAGCACCTACCGTTAGTGGAATTCGCCTATAACAATAGTTACCAAGCAAGCATTGGAATAACACCGTATGAAGCACTGTATGAAAGAAGATGTCGATCACCTTTGCGTTTGACGCAAGTCGGAAATAGGAAACTATTAGGTCCCGAGATCTTGCAAATGACAAGTGATAAAATCCAACTCATCTAACAGCGAATTTGCACTGCTCAGAGTCGCTAGAAAAGCTATGCAGATACACGAAGACGGGAATTGGAATTCCAAGTAAGAGACCATGTGTTCCTAAGATCTTACCAATAAGAGGGGTTATCTGATTTGGAAGGTCAGGAAAGTTAAACCCATGTTACATCTGGCCATTAGAGATACTAGAAAGAATTGGTCCTGTGGCATATTGCCTTACACTACCTCCTAAACTGTCAAATGTTGACAATGTGTTTCACGTTTCGATGCTTTGGCGGTATCTTCAAGATCCAGAACATGTCGTGGATTATAAGGACCTAAAGGTTCATGAAGATCTCTCATATAAAGAATAACCAGTACAGATTCTCGACCGTCGTAATCAAGTTCTTCGAAACAAGACTATACCTCTTGTAAAAGTCTTGTGGAGAAATCATCACATCGAAGAAGCAACATGGAACGGAAAATCAAATACGGGCCAAATACCCACACCTCTTCGAAAATCAAGGTACGTCAAGTTTGGGAACAATCTTCTAATTAGGAGAGGAGAATTGTGGCACTCTAAATATTAGTTATTATGTTTTAAAATAAATAAATAAATAAAAAATATATATATATATATGTAATTTTATAATTACATGGGTCATTGTATAATTAGATCATTAAATTGGATAAGCATTATCTAATAGTTAAGGGATACAGAGCATGACATATGGCAATTAAGTTGCCACATGTCACTCTGGTGCTTAATGCACAAGGCAGCACCTATATAAATAGGTGAACCTTGAGTAGAATTGAAGCAACAAACAACTGTTGGTGAGGTTGAAGCACCCGGAGGGAAAAACTAGAATCAAGGAGTTCGGAAGAAGTTTCGGAAGGATAAAGTAAAGTTAGGAATTAATATTTAGGTGAGTTATATTATATCTTTAGTCACCATAATATATTTTACATATATTTTGAGTTACCATATACACAATTTGTGTTTTATAAATTATATTAATATTTCAATTACGTTGATTATTTTCTGAACTCTATTTGCTTAAATTGAAACTCATGGATATGTTTGTTTAAATTTTAGAAATTATTTGACAATGATTTTATAAACAATTATTTTCTGTAAGTACCACCACGGGAGTCCCATGCCTTGGGAGACTTAAATAAACCATTGGCTTCTGATTGGTCACCTTGTGGCCCTCTATTTGTCATGGATCCATTGACCTCTGTTTTGACTGTTACTCATGTGACCCCCGTTCTGTTCTGTTCTGTTCTGTACCGTGGTTATGGTTGTTTATTTCTGTATTTCAATTTCTACCACTTAAATAATTTGTTTATTCAAATTAAGTTATGTTAATGTTTTAGCTTAAATAACTATTGTATTCCCTATACTTTCCCTATACTCTTGGCATAATATTCCTCACCTTGCTGTGTGCTTATAACTATTACCCTTTCAGGTAATGAGATGTAACGAAGACTTGTAACCTCGTGTAGTGGAACCCTGCACAAGAATTTGATGCAACTTTGTATTTTGTTTTTCTTTTCTTTCTCTCCCTTTTGTTTTGTTTTTTGTTTTTTGTTTTTTTTTTTTCTGATAGTTTGCCACTGAATAATAAAATAATAAAAGCTCTATGAATGTATTTTTTTTTTTTTTTATCAAAATAGTAGAATGAAGTTAATTTTTTGTTTCATTATTTTCTTACTACCACTTTGTCTCCTCATGCTCCACTTAATCTGTTAAGATTAAGAATTAATTAGTAAATCGCGATTCCAGCCCTAAACCCTGGGGTTGGGTCGTGACATAATGAATAAAAGGTCGCAAGCAAAAAAGTATGCTGCAAACTAAACAATATAAAGATGATAAAACCATCATCTCTAAAAGCGAAGAAACGTGTTCACTGAAATTAAAAGTAAAAATAAAAATCAACTATTAGTGATTATTTTTTCTTCGTTTTCTTTCCTTGCTCGGTATAGTGCTTATTTTTCTTCTCTTGCATGATGGGTAGTTTTACTTTTTGGGGAGGCTTGAGACAGTTGGGAAAGTTCTTTCAAAGGCCCTAAGCACTGCAAAAAAATAAAAAGAAGTAAGGGAATGAAGAAGAGAGTTGATGGGTGCAAAGCTTTGGTTGGCTACTTTTTCAGTTAGTTTAGAATTCTTGATTGTGGTAGGAAATCTCTCTGGGTCTTGAATCTTGTCGGGTTCTGCCAGTAAATAAGGTAGTGGAGGGAATGTATGTTGGCACTCCCATTCTTCAATATCAATATTGAATTCTAAATAATCGACTCCTGCCATGGCCAAAGCCTCCAGTGAAACTCCCCTACTCAACCTCTTTTTTTTTTTTTTTGAAAGAGAGAGAGAGCGAGAAAGAGATTAAAGAAAGAAGAACAAAGTTATCAAACTACAATCGTTCAATGGATATTTATAATTTTTTTTTTAAAACAAAATTAGGACTTGTGGTTTATTCCTATTCTAATCCCAGAGACAGGACTTCTATGACTCAATAGAAACTACTTGAACTAATTACCAGGCCTACCAAAAAAGAAAGGACTCCAAGAAAAAAGGAAAATAAATAAAAAAGAATCCATTATCTTGAATTATAGTTTTAAGTGGAGATTTTTTTTTTTTTTTTTTTTTGGACGGGGGAAGGATTTTTTCTTTTTTGATTGTTGAACTGTGTTTGTTCTTTAGTTTATAATTAATGGACAAATAGTTAGAATTGATACAATTTTAAAAGTTTAGAATTTTAATTGAAACAATTAAAAAGGTTTGATTTATTACTATAGTTTTTTTTTTTTATTAATAATATAGCATCTTAAACTTTCAATGAATTTGAAGAGTTTTACTAAATTTTAGTTTCTTATTTTTTTCTAAGATTACACCAAAATGATTATTCGTTTCGCATATTAAATTTGAAAATTATACATCGTACTTAAACAAAATTATAATCTATCAAATTTTAAATTAAACTTAAATAATTTACTACTATATATTGAATTTAGATTTATTTACCAATCTCATGTATGTGCATAGTTTCACATTTATATATCAAATCCAGTATTTTGTAATGTATGTTTTGAATTTTTTTTTTGTTTTTTTGTTTGAATCTTCTTTTTATACAATTTTGTAATAAAAACTAATTGAAGTAATGTTTTTGAAAATATAATTTCAAAAAAAAAAACCATTTTGAAAAATAAGTTCAAATTATTTAAATTTATGAAATATTAAAAAAAATAGATTTGATTATAAAAAAAAGAAAAAGAAAAAAGAAGCTAAATAATTTACAACCTCGCATGTGTCAGTTAAGCCCAAAACGTTCACTGGGCCAGCAGCGCCAAGCCCAGGCCCTGAAGCGTTGTTCGAAATTGGTAAACACACATACGACGCCGTATCGTAGTATGGAGTAGACAACCACATACCTTTGTGCCCTAAACCCCGTTTTCTCTAGAGACTCTGCTGTTTTTGGTCGTAAAGCCTTAGCGTTCTTCTTCTTCTTCATCTTGTTAACAATAAAGCTCGTTAGGTCCATCATTTTTTTTTATTTCTTTTATTTTTGTTATTATTCTGCTTTAATATGCTGGTAATTCCATTGTTAATCTTGTTTTTTTTTAGGGTAAATTACATTGACACCCCCTGAGGTTTATGTTTATTACAGTTCCCCCTCACCTTTTGGAAATTACATCTCCCTCCTTGAGGTTTAAAGTTTCATTACAGATTGCTCCCTTAGTTAGTTGATTGTTAAGTCAACTAACAGATTTTGCTAATGTCAATAATTTAATTTTTTTTTAAATACCAATTTTGCCCTCACTAGGTAAATTACATTGACACTTCTCACATTTTAGAAATTACAATCCCCTCCTCAAGGTTTAAAGTAGCATTACTAATTGCCCCCTTGGTTAGTATTAGTTGAAAAAAAAATTCCTTGCAAAAAAAAATTAATTGGAAAAAAAATTATTTGAAAAAAAATTTTGTTAGTCAAATTTTTAAATTTCTATTTAAAAACCAACGTAAACTCATTTTTTGAATTTACGTTTTTTCCTCAAATTTACAAAATGAGATAACCATTTATAAACCAAAAAAATTATCAAACAAGTTTTTATGACAGTTTTTAAAATTTTTATAAATATAAATTGAAAACTAAAAACAAAATGGTTACCAAACATGCCTCAGATGGTAAAAATGTCGTAAAATTAACAAATAATTAAATAAGTTAGCAACGTAACAAATTACTTATCAAAAGATTCTTAGGCTATATATGGTTTGATTTTTAGAATTTTTTTTAAAAAAATTAAAAACTAATTTGGTTAAGAAATAAAAAATAAAAAATAATTATCATTTTTATATAATTTTTATCTTTTGAGTGGTTAGAAATAATTTTTTACAAATTAAATATATTTCTTCATATTTATTTTTATTAAATTAGTTTTTTTTTTTTAAATGTCAGGGGGGATTCGTATTAAATTGAAACCTCGTAGGGTGTCAATGTAATTTACCCTTTAAAGTATATGTAAAAGTTAAGGGTAAATATGTCATTTTAACTTAAAAGTTAACACTGTCAAATAATAACACTGACAATGGGGGTTAGTGTAATTTTTCAAATGTGAGGGGGGGGGGAACTGTAATAAACAAAACCTCAAAAGGTGTCAGTGTAATTTCCTTTTATATATATATATATATATATTTTTTTTTAACATAAATACTTTGTTTGTGGTCTTTGATTTGTACGAGCAAGTTTTTGATGAAGTTGAACAACGAGATCGTGTCGATTGAGCTCAAGAACAGAACCGTTGTTCACAGCACCATCACAGGTCTGTCTTTCTCTCTGTTTGGCTAACGAGAAACTAAAGAGTGAAGAAGAAATTATAAAATAAAATTTTAAATTTAAATTCTTTTTAAAATTATGTTACTATGATTAGAATGGGAAAATGCTATGTACCCCAAATAATCTATCAAAATTTTTATCAAATTTCTCACATGGGTGTGGAACCCACACAAATCTACATGTGTGTGGGTTCCACATCATGTGAGAGGTTTAGTAGAAAATTTGATAGATTATTTGGAGTTTCTAGCATAACTCATTAGAATGAGATCAATATTCATGTGTGTTATAATAATGTGTCATAATATTATGGGATAATTACATTTTACCCCCCTGTGGTTTAACGTTTTTTCGCATTCAAAAATGTTTATGACCCCCCACATAAATCGACCCTTACGACCCCCAACTGAGCTGGATAGGCACGTGATCGGTCACGTGATAGACAGGGGCCACGCACCTCCTCTTTCAGAATTCAAAATGAAAAATACATTCAATGAGATTATATCTCTCATCTCTATCACAAGAGAGAGCCCGACAGCTCCGCTCTTCCTCGGACGACAGCTCCTTCCCTTTACTCCGACGGCCGACTCCCTCAGCTTCCTTTCATTCCAACGTCCTTGACTCTGATGTCTGACTCTTGACTCTCTCTCTCTCTCTCTCTCTCTCTCTCCCATCTCATTCGACGAAGGAGGACCTTCCCTTCACACCGACGACAGGTCCTGCCCTTCAGTTCGACGCCCTACTCTGACCTCCCGACGCCCGACTCTCTCTATTTCCATCCCATTAATAACGAGGTAATATGGTGTATATATATATATATATGTATCTTGTATATTAGGGCAAAATTCTCAATCTGATACATATTGTAAAATTCCTCAACCAAATGTTGGAATTAGGGCTTTTGACAATATTAGGGCAATTATTAGGCGGATTTTGGGCTTTTAACAAATCCAAACAGTGATAAACAATCTGACAAATCCAAACACTCTTACTCTCTATTTGGGAATTGAAAAGGACATTGTGGACGTTCAATCTCAAATCAACGTTAGTAAGAGTGATTCTTGTAAAACAAATAAAAAGACAGAATGTGGTAATTTAAAAGGAATCACTCCATTCCCAAATAAAAAGGCAGTTTGACAAATCACTCAATTCCTGCCTAGTTGATTTGTTAAACTGCCTAATTGAACGTTGATTTGTCAAATTCCTTTTGAATGTGGTAATTAGTAAGAGTGATTCCTGTAAAACAAACTACCTTTTTATTTGGGAATTGAGTATGGTAATTAGTTGTTGCCCTTTTGAATGTGGTGATTAGTTCAGTATGGTAATTAGTTGTTGGCCTTTTGAATTGAGTATGGGAATTGAGTATGGCCTTTTGAATGTTGGATTATTGTAATACTGTTTTTGGAATTGAGTATAACCATACTGTTCCATTTACTCTAACACATCATTCACTGTAAAACACTGTTTTGATTAGTTATATTTTTTGTGATTGTGAACTTATTATGAGCTTATTATGAGCTGAAATTATTTTTCAGTTTCAGAAATGTAGAATAATTATTATGAACTTTTTAACAGACTTTAATATGTGTTCTATGATATACCATGACTATGTGATGAATTGAAGTTGCTATAATTTAGTTATACCATAAATTTAAATTATCACAATGTAAATTTGAACATAACAGTTTCAAAGTTTAAATTTAAATTTATGAGACTAAACATGTAATAGTGTTTGAACATGTCAAATAATTTGAACATAACAGTTATAGGTTGAACATAACAGTTGTAGTGTTTGAACATGTCATAACAGTTATAGTTTGAAATCATTATATTTGAATTTCATTTTGGATTCTCATATTGTCATCGGTGTTTTTGCATATGTCAAGTTCAACTGTCAACGTAGCTCAAATCAGTTGACGTACTTGAAAAAAAATTGTCCTAGATGTAATAAAAAGGCCACTATTTGAATTTCTGAGACCGATTGAAACAAAAACAAGTTATTCTACTCTTGTAATGATTGTGGCAGTTTTATTGGATGGTGTGTGTCTATGAATTCACAATGTAGAGGTCATGAAATTCCAAGACAAGTAGAAGGAGAACTGCTAACTGGAGCTGAACAACTTCGATATATGACCGAACAACGCTATAACCGAACAACAAAGATCTATGGCGGAACAACTTCGAATTCAGAGCGCAAAGATGCAAAAAATAGAATTTGTGGTGTTTGTGTTGCTTGTAATTGGTGCCTTATTACTTATGAAAATGTGATGCTAGTTAGAAGTAGAAGTAGATTGAACTATGTTTTGTTGCAAAATGGAATATGTATTAGTGGGAAACAGTTTGTTATTTTAGAGTAGAATGGAATATCTATTTTACTGTTTGTTATTATACAGTGAATGATGTGTTGTTGTGGAATGAAACAGTATGATGTTTTGTTGTGGAATGGAATATCTATTTTACAGTGAATTATGTTTTGTTGTGGAATAGAACACTATGAAGTGTTAAAGTGGAATGGAATATCTATTAGTAGGGTAACAATTTGTTATTTTATGTTGGAATGGAATGTCCTACTGATTGTTTTAGATTATTGAGTGCATGGAACAGTGATTATGGAATGGAACACCTATTGACTGAATGGAACACTGATTGTTTTGTTGTGGAATGGAACATTGATTGTTTTAGATTGTTGAGTGAATGGAACACTTATTTAGTGAATGGAACACTGTCTTCCTTTTTTTTGACAGTGTTTTATTGCAGGTTCAGTACATCATTCTTCAAGTAGAAATAGCAAACTCGAAGACAGATTTAAGCAAAAAATCATGCTCAAGCCCTGATCTTTTGGTAGTTTTTTATTGCATTTTCACAGTGTTTTATTGCATTTTGACAGTTTAGTACATCATTCTTCAAATAGAAATAGTAAACTTAAAGACAGATTTCAGCGATAAATCATTCTCAAGCCCAGATTTTTTGACAATGTTTTATTGCATTTTCACAGTGTTTTTTTTCATTTTGACAGTTCAGTACATCATTCTTCAAGTAGAAATAGCAAACTCAAAGATAGATTTTAGCGATAAATCATGCTCAAACATTGTCAAAATGCACTGTCAAAAAATGCTCAAAAAATAATGATTTAAAGACAGATTTTTTGAACTGTCAAAATGAATTGTCAAAAAATCATGCTCAAACACTAATAATAAATGGCTACAGAACACAGGATCAAATAATAACATAACTTGATCTCCAAAATGAACTTCATTACATAACCAATAATAATAATAATAACAAACTGTAAAAGTGGGACTTAATAATAACTAATCTTGCAAATTAACACACAATATGTGTTACACATCTAACGTGGGACTTAACATAATAAGTTTCAATCTCAAAAACAAATTGTCAACGTTCAATAAACTAGTCAAACATGTCTACAATGTCCATCAATCATTCCTAGTGTGTATGCATTAGAACCCCATGGGGTTAGAGATCCAAAACCAAAAATTTGAGTTGGAGCACTTATCAAACTTCTCGGTGTGCCGCTTACAAAGTCCGATGAGATAAGAGATGTGCCTTTAATAGCATTTACCACCTGTGATAATTGAAGTAAAAAAACACATGTTACAAAATATTTGTAAATGAAAACAAACAATGGATGTAAAGTCATCTTATTAACACATACCGGTGCATACATATTATTTTGCATGCCAACCATATAAGGATAATACAATGTATAAGCTTGAGCTTCAGCTTGAGTTTGAACTTGAGCTTAAGCTTCAAATCGAAGCACCTTAGCAACCTATATTAGTTCAAGAGTTTGTAAAAATGTACTTGAAAAGAGTTTGTTAAAAAAATAAAAAACAAGTTCAATTTAATATACAAGTTCAATTCAATATACAATTTACCTTTGCTTTTGTTTGTTTTTTTGTCGTTGCCTTGAACCGATTCACTATTTGATCTACTTTGGCAACCTTTCGTTTCGTAACTCGATGGCCTCTTCGCCAAACAACCAAATGACTAATCATCTTCCTAGTACTAGCTCCTTCTGTACAACTGGTGGCAATCAGACTTTTTTGTAAAAGATGGTATCATATTAGTAGAAGGTGGTAAATTACTCCCATCACCCGATTCATCGTGCATGACTCTATCCTTCATTTCATCCAACCCAAGGTCTATAATTTTAATTTTCCCTTCCGAATTACCAGCAAGTTGTACAATGGCAATCAATTTCTTGTTCATCTTCTCGTAGCAACTTGTATTGAAATCATCCCTAAAGCCAGTGTACGTGGTTTTGATACATGTGTACTCTCGAACCAAATCTTTCCTCCAACGTGGCAGAATGTATTTACTCGACACCTCATTTATGCACCTTCTCACAAGCATCGCGAGTGAGTGAGCACACATAATGCCTCTAAACTCAAACAACCAACACATACATTGAACTTCACATTCAATTGAATTAAAATAGACAACAAAGTCCACATGCTTCATCTTGTCACAAACTGCCATCGCTTCTTGGACATTATATGTACAAATTGCTCCCTCCTCTTTGACAATCAAGGCCTAACAATAAACTAATCTCTTCAACTCCTTTGAACTTCTTTGAATTTTGCATTAGTGTAGGCTTGCTGAAATTGCTTCTCAAAGCCATATATTGTTAGACAATCAAACAATTTGTGTTGAGACTTGAAGTCTAATTTCTTCTCTTTCTCTACCTTACTTCTCAATGCATTGTCATATTATTCAACAAATTGTTTTAATGTAGTCTTCGGGTTGACATATCCATAAAAAAATGCATTCATGCTTTCACTTCGTTGTGTAGTTGACATGACAGCCCAAAAAATGTCTTTAACATATACAAGAACCCATCGATGCCGCTTATCATATAGTACCCCCAACCACTCATTATCATAAAGATTGAATTTAGTAAGCATCTTTTCCCATTTTTCCTCAAATTCATCTCTTGTCAAACAATCATAAACTGCATTTTGCATAGCCAACTTTATGGGTTCATACTGAGCATATCCTTTCAACTTCTCCAGTATTTTCTTCATTATATGCCATAAGCACCATCAATGAAGGGCCTATAGAAAGACAATTTCTATAGCATTTTGCATAGCTCTGTACTGATCAGTTGTGATAGCTTTTGGAGGATGATTTGACATGCAACTTAACCACGACTTGAATAGCCAAACAAATGTGTCAGTGTCTTCACTAGATAACAATCCACAACCAAGCAGAATAGACTGTCCATAGTGATTAACTCCTACAAATGGAGCAAATGGCATGTCATATTTGTTCGTCAATAAGTTGTGTTAAATAAAACAACATCTCCAAATGATTCATAAGTAACCCGACTCCTTGCATTAACCCAAAACAAGTTTCTAATGTGAAACTCCTCATCAACATCAATCACATAAAAGAATCTCTCACTATGTGCTTGGATCCTCATAAAATAACTTTGAAGTGATTCGACATCACCTTCACCAAGCCTTAATCTTCTAGCTCTATTAATGTAATTCCTTGCATCTCGCTCATCAAATGTCAATGACTCGTATCCTTCCGCTTCAACAACCATTGAATGATAGTTTCTAGACACCCCAATCCCTGCTTGATCATTGATTTCTAATCTTCTCTTCACAGGAGTACGAATTTTCTTATTTATTGCAAAACGACGAGAGTCGGTGGGAATCAAATCATGATTATGCTCAAGGTTAACTGTGGTTAACATATGTCTCCCATTTTTTTGTAGACTGCCTCGTATCCTTGTTTTGCAACCAATTTTTGTGGACAAAGATGGCTTCAAAGGGTTCACTTTTGAGTTCTTTTTTCTCTCTCCCACTCTAGAACATTCAATTGCAAAGTTTTTTAATTGGCCATCATCTCCAAAATGTTGTACTCTATGAGCTATAGAAAAGCCAACATGCTTACCATATTTGGCATAAAATGTGTACACTTCTTCCCTTGAGCTAAAACGCATACCCTTCTTAGGTTCTTCAACTTGTTCACCCTCATTGGCTGAAGGATTGTCACTATCATTTGAATCAACCTCCATTCTTTCACTTTCAAAAATGAAATTCAAATAGAATGATTTCATAATGATTATTTTATAAGATTATTGGACTTGTGTTTGTGGGTAAGTCTTAGTTTTCAAACACTAATAAATTATAGCAACTTCATCTAATAAATTATTCCAACAATATTTCATTTCAGTTATTGCCTTCATACACTATAATTGTTATGTTCAAACTATAACATGTTCAAACACTATAATTGTTATATGCAAATTATTTGACATGTTCAAACACTATTACATGTTCAATCTCATAAATTTAAATTTATGGTATAACTAAATTATAGCAACTTCAATTCCTCACATAGTCATGGTATATCATAGAACACTTATTAAAGTCTATAAAAAAAGTTCATAATAATTATTCTACATTTATGAAACTAAAAAATAATTTCAGCTCTTCTGAAACTGAAAAATAATTTTAGCTGAAAAATTTTCTGGGGAAATTATTTTTAGCCATCTGCCACCATAAATTTGAGTGAAGAGTTAAAAATAACAAAAATGATTCCGACCCCCACATATTTATAAGATTATATACAGACATTTCACAGAGATTGATTTGTGTATGTAGATAGAGAGAGAGGGAGAATAAGAGGTTTTGGAGTAACATTACCTGAGAAAATGCAATCGAAATGCAATCGAAGATCAGTAGAGCGAGAGACAGAGAGTTATGGCCGTTGACGGAGGAGAGCTATAGTGGACGGACGATGGAAGATGGAAGAGGGAAGAGGGAAGAGGGAAGAAAGAAGAGGGACAAGGGCAGGAAAGAAGGAAATATCAAGTTTAGGGCTTCCCGCTTATTTTTTGTCTTTGTTTTTAGCCTTTTTTTTTTTTTGTCTCACAGGTGCGTGTATCATACCTTCTTCACAGTGCAATTGTTCTTCACATGGCTTCAAGCAGGTGTCACCTCAGAGGAGGTCCTGGGGGTGGTTTTGAGTGGGAGTCCGTATCACTTTTGTTTCACATTACCCCCCTAACATCTATAAATATACTCATAAACACCTTGTAGTTTTGACTAAAGTGCAAAAGTGACGGGAACCGGCAGAGTTAACAGCGCGTGTGGAACACGTGCCAGAGAAGCGTGTCTTCGCTGTGTTTTGGCGCCAAAATGGAAGTGTGAAATGACCAATTTGCCCCCAATTTTTCTAGCCACTTGCCAAAAAATGAAGCAACCAAATAGATTTTTCCAGCCAAAAAAAATTCCAAACCCACTTTTTCCAACCAAAAAATTTCTAGGACCACTTCCATTATTAAAGATGTCATCCTCTCAAGGTTCCCACTATAGTGGACAAAGTTTAGCTCGCATATGCTGCTGTGGCCAAAGATCTCCTGTTAGAACAGCTTGGACAAATGCAAATATGGGAAGAAGATTTATAGGATGTGCAAATTATAGGGTAATCACTTTCAATATTTAATAATTAATTAATTAATTAAATTGTTATGTTAGATAATATTGAAAAAAAAATCTAAACTTATTTATTAAAAATTTCAGATTCATGCCACTTGTGAATATTTTGAGTGGATTGACCCACCATTGTGCCGCCGCTCACGTGATCTACTACCAAGACTCGTGCAACGAATAAATCATATGGAGTTAGAAGTGGAAAAGGCTCCAAAAACAAGAAAAGTTGTATCAAAGAATGTTACTAGGAAGCTGGATACTATTTTTATGCTATATTGCAAGTACTCTCAAATAAAAGCAAAAAATTATATAACCTGATATGAGGAAGGAAGATATGTAATATTGAAGACTGTTTTTGCTATAAATGAAATATATTTTTGAAGCATTATGCTGTTTGACTGTCTAAGACCAACAGTTCAACAATTCAATGACAAAACCTGTATAACATTCCAACATGTGAAGCATGTTCATTAAGCATCAATATATCAACATATGTTTACAAAACTTGCTTCCTAAGACCAACATGTCAACAATTGAATTACAAAACCTGTTTTAATGTCAACAACATTCCAACATATCAATTACAAAAACTTGTGCATTCCAACATAAGATAACAATCTAAACCCTAAACAAAAAGAACAGGTGCTGTGAGTACAATTCAATAACATGTCAGCAACATTTCAATTACAAAAAAACTTCTTCTGTTTCAATTCATTCCAGTTGCCGCAAATCCACTTCCACTTGCACTTGCTCCATAAGGCATTGTTGGTTGTGATGGAGTAATGATAGCTGGTTAGGATGAAGATGGATAAGTACTAGCAGCTTGTTGGGATAAAATAGAATGAGTGACAGATGGTTGGGATGAAGATGTGTGTCTTGCAACTTGTTGAGATGAAGTATTTGAGAACTGCAATAACAATTCAATTCAAATTGAAATGCATCAAATGAAATTACGGAAATTAAAATGAATTTAGTTTGTATACAAATGAAATTACTAAAATTGAAATGAATTTACCTTGCTTGGTTGACTTGCAGATTTTCTGGAACTGGTGATTGGTCCACCCCTCCTCTTGAACATTGTGGATTTCTTGTGCACTGGACCTTTGCATGATCTTCTGTTGTGTCCAAAACCCATACACTTTGCACATTGCACTGTTTTGTACTTCCTTGACACCCTCTGTACATTCTTGGCCTCATCAGCAGCTTTCTTCCTCTTTTTTTCTAGGCCTCCCTGCTGGTTTTCTATAGTAAGGAGGGGTTATGGCATCATATCCAGTATCAATCCAGTCATGTTCCCCTGGCACAGGGTTTATCATGAAAGAATATGTCATCAAGTATGTCTCCTTGCTAAAGTAATTATGCACATAAGCTTCAGGTTTCTCCCTAGTAAGGTATATACAACTTATGGCATGTTTACAAGGTATACCTATTAGATCCCAATCCCTACACCCACATATTCTTGCCCTCAAGTCCACTACATGAGTTATATCATAACAATCCACCTCAAACTTTAACTCACCAGCAAAGCTAGCAAAGCAATTCCTAGTATCCTCTTTGTTTGACTCTAATTTCTGTTCCACAGTCGGACAAATAGAGCCACCATGTTTTTTATTCCATTTTTCTTCACTTGTATTCTGTTCATTAGTTTCCTCCTAATCCACTCCACTATTGAGATGATTGGTTTATCCCTTACTGGCAAAATGTACTTGTTGAAAGACTCACTAAGATTATTCACTTGAATATCACACTTGGAGCTTGTGCTGAAGTAAGACCTGGCCCATCTTTCAAGATTCTCTTGTATCAACCACTCATTTGGCTTGTTTCTTTGTCCAATTCCCCCAACTTCTTCATGTGATAATCAAACTCCCTTTTTTGTCCCAGACTTTGCAGCTTTCCACATCACTTCCTTAAACTCTTTGCCCTGAACTTCTGTTTGAAGTTAGTGTAGAAGTGCCTCAAGCAATACCTATACTCAACATTAGGCAAAATTTGTTGTTTGTCTGAAATGAATGTCCACAAAATGTCACTGCCAGCTCCTATGTCCTCTACTAATTGGGTCAGAAACCATACCCATGAATCCTTGCATTCAGCCTCCACTGCAACAAAGGCAATGGGAAACATGTTGCCATTCTCATCAACACCAATGGATGCTAAAAGTTGGCCCCCATATATGCCCTTCAAAAAACAACCATCTAACCCAACAACAAGCCTGCAACCTTGTATAAAACCTTGCTTCTATGCATCTAGTATGATATACAACCTCTTAAAAACATGTGTAAGTTGTCTGTTAGGCCTTTCTACTTCATCATCATCTTCATCTTCATCAACTATAGGTCTGTCCAATTTAATCACTAAACAACTATTTGGATTATGCTGTTTGACTGTCTCATAGTAATCCCATAGTCTAGCATACTGCTTCCTCAAATCCCCTTCAATTGTTTCCTTTGCTTTTCTTTTTGCTCTATACACTTGACTCTTACTTACATCAACCATTAGTTCTCTATGAATGTCCTTTTGCATGGTTGAGATCTCTATGTTAGGAGAATTCCTCAATCTTTCAAGGTATTTTTGTGATAAACACCTTAAGGTAACTAGATAGTTGTCATAAGTCCTATCACATGAATGAAGTGGTTTTAAACTTTTGATATGAAATGTGCTTTCATTTTGCATTGGAGATGCATGAATTTTAAACCCACACTCTTGTTTACACACTACAGTAATCCTCTTATTTTCATTTCTAACCCACTTCAAATCATATCCCTGTTGCACTTGCCATTCCTTCAATGCATTCCTAAAAACTTGTGCATTCTTAAATCTCATCCCCACTTTGAGTTCAAGTTTCACCATATCCACATCCTCATTAAATTCTGCAAACCTATCATCCATTTCCCCCTCATCTGATGATCCATACAAAGTATGCATCTCAAAATCTTAATCTGAATACCATTCATTAGAACCTGAAGCATTTGGTTCATTTCCTACATTTGTCTCAACACCTACATTTGATTCTACCCCCACATCTTTATCAACATATGCAAATATATCTTCATCTTCACTACCCTCTAACCCATCATTCATCTACTTTGGATTTGTGCTATCACCACTATCACAATTATTCATTTCCTTATCACCCCCTTCTTCTTCTTCAATTTCAGTCCCATTTCCCCATTCATCTTGTTCCATTTCAGGCCCATTTATCCCTTCTTCATCCAATTCTATTTGTGTTCCTATTTGTGGAATTTGTGGCCCTTTTATGACTTCCCCATTTGGACCTAAGACCTGAAGTGCCTCATGACCTTTCTCCACATACAAGGCAACCACATTCAGACCCATATAATGGAATAACATATCAATTACATCCTTATTTGAATTCATCTCCCTAAGACCAATGTCCAGTATTTCCCCAAGAACTCTGTAATACAGTTGGCTAGTATAGGGATAACCTAGGCTCAAGTACAACTTCTGAAAATCAAAAAACCCAATCCTATCTGGATCAAAGTATCGAAAGTAATTAACTTTCCCTCCCTTATACACTCTATTTGGAGGCTTAGTAAAGTAACCTCCATGATGTAACTCAACACTAAACTCTGTTGCCATCACTTCACCCTAATTAATCATCCAAGACACAAAAGACAAAAATAATACATAAACAAATCAATGCCTCAACATTACAACACACAAAAGAAAAAAGGAAAAAATAAAAAAATAATAAATAAAAAATAAAAAAACTAACACTAAACAGAAATATTGTCTCCTAATACACAAAAAACAGTTAGGGGACCACAAAAATCATAGTCATGCATCAAAATCAACAAAACCCCAAATCTGTGGCCATTGTTGCATCAAAAATAAATAAAAAAAAATCCCAATTTATTATTCCAGATATACACAACAAACAGTTAGGGAACCACTATGAACCCCACCTCCATACACAAATATCATAGTCATGCATCAAAATACAAACTCTACCAAAAAAGCCAACAATCAGACAACAACCTTAACAAAAAGGTAACAAAAAGCCAACACATACATCGTAAAGCAAAAACCCTACCAATAAAGTCCTTTTTTAAAATTTTGAAAACCTCAACCATCAAACAAGTCATTTTCCAAACATATTATACAATAAATTTACAAAATCGCAATCAAACCAGCAAATAGTCTCACAAAATAGATTTTTTGTAGGGTTTGTTGATTGTTACCTGGAATAAAATTTTGAAAAGAAGATTCTTTGTAAATCCTTTGAAACCCTAACCCAGATTTTTTGTAAATCCTTTGAAATCCTTCGATTGTTACTGATTCGATTTGCGAATCCTTTGAAACCTTAACCCATGTGTATCTCTCTCTCTCTTTTTGAAAATCGTAGTCAAACAACTGAAGGGACTGTAACATGTAAGCAATATAAATATCTAGGGGTATTCTAGTCTTTTCTATCATTTTGTCACACCCCGTCACTTTTGCACTTTAGTCAAAACCATAGGGTGTTTATGAGTATATTTATAGACGTCAGGGGGTAATGTGAAAAAGCGTTAAACCACAGGGGGTAAAATGTAATTACCCCTAATATTATTGGTCTAAACATAATATGTTATTATATATACGTGTTTGAATTATTAATCGCTATTAAAAGTTTATATTTTTATTTTTTTCATTTTTTGTTTTAAATTTTATAATTTTTTTTTATATCCTTTTAAATTACAAGGACTTAAACAATAAATTTTTTTTAATACAAACATTTTTTTTAACAAAAGAAAAAAAATTAATAAATAACTTTTTTAACAATTGCCAAACATAATGGATTCTGTTAATTTTTTTTTTTATCTCAATTGTCAATTAAACAAATTAAAATAGAAAACAAATTTTTTGCTTAAATAGTTAAGAAGTGACTTTTGCTAAAATCAAATAGAAATAAATATTTTTTTTCCTATTAAAAGTGATAGTTGATGAAATTTATTTTTTTACATAATAAAAAAATACACGTGATGATTTATTATTTTAGCAATACTACAAATCCACGTTTTAACCCACAATAATATGACAAGTGAGTTGGGCCCTATGTTATTGAGTGCATAGAAAATCAAGAGTTAACACATATAATACCATATCACTGTGGGTACAATTGTAGGTATTTTTTTATGAGTTTCAAACATTTTTTTTATTGTTCATCTAGACTTTTTAGCACTTGCGAAATATGGTGAATTTTGTTTTAATCTCAACTGTCAGTTAAACAAACTAAAATAATAAAAAAAATTAAAAATTTTGGTTCAAATTGCTAAAAAGTGACTTTTGCTAAAACAAATATAAATAAATGTTATTTCTTTAATAAAAATGATGATTCGTGAAATAACTTTTTTTATTAAAAAAATGTGGATTCTAGTTGATAATTTATTGGTTATCTAGAATTATTTTCAGATTAAATGAGAATATCATTTTAAATTTTATTCTTGTCTTTTCTTCTTCTTCTTCTTCTTCTTCTTCTTCTTCTTTTTTTTATTTTTTATTTTTATATCTAGATACTTTTATTTTGTAAGAAATTTAATTTTATTATATTTAATATATTATTGTAATTTTAAATTAAAAATAATTTTTGAAAAATCATATTTAAATTATTTTATACCATTATAAAATGTAATTTTTTTAATATCAACTTATTCATGATCCATTTTTAAAAGGTGTATTTGCTTTTATTCATTGATATTAAATTTTGATTAATCTTATATATTATTAAAAAAAAATTAGCAAATAATTTTATATATTTATATATATAATTTTGTTTCGATTGCTCAGGTTATTTGGTATTTTGCCGAAGTCTATTTAAATTTATTCGAATTTTTGAATTTTACATAGGTTCTCATCGAATTAAAAATTATGTTGCCTAATCTTTAAAAATTTGCAGGCTTTACTCAAGTTGCTTGGGTTTAACTCGCCTTACTTGGGTTTAATTCGCCCAAATTTACAACTCTAACAAGGGGGTTGAAAGTTACATTATTAAAGTTGTGACAAATTAAAAATTGATATATAAATTGTGATAAATTTGTGAAACTGAAATCGTAAGTTTCAATATTTTTTTGTCTTCATAATTTACATAAAAAAATCTAACTAATTGTATTATTTTATATAAACATATTTTATTAATTTTTTCACATCCCGTGCATAGCACGGGTTTTCACTAGCATATTATATAAGCAAAATGAAATTTCTAACCCATAAGGTCTCCGAGAGTTCTGCCCAAGTTCTCAATTTAAATTTCATAATTTTTTGATTTTTAAAAGTTTAAAAAATCTTCTATTGGGTAGCTCTTATTGAAGCAAAAGAAATAAAAATTAATATCTCTTGATTTATGATTTTCAAATGAAAAGTATCAAATCTAAAAAAAATAGAAATTATATTAATCCATTTCAAAATTCAAATTTATGAGTGATTAAATATGGAAAACAATATATTGATTTAAATTTAAAATTGACACAATATAAATTTAAAATTATAATGATGTGATAATTTATTGGTCATATATGAGAATACCATTCTAAATTTTGTCCTTACCTTTTTCTTTTATCCAGATATTTTTATTTTGTAAGAAGTTTAATTTTATTATATTTAAATATTTTATTGTAATTTTTAAATTAAAAATAATTTTTGAAAAATCATATTGAAATTATTTTATGCCATTATAATTTTTTTTAATATTAACTTGTTCGATGATCCATTTCTAAAATGTGTATTTACTTTTGTTCATTAATTTTAAATTTTTAATTAATTTATATATTATTAAAAAACAAATTAGCAAATAATTTTATATATTTATATATACAATTTCGTTTCGATTGCTCAAGTTATTTGGTGTTTCTACCCAAGTCCATTCAAATTTATCTAAATTTTTAAATTTTACATAGGTTCTCACCGAATTAAAAATTATGTTGCCCAATCTTTAAAATTTACAAATTTGACTCGAGTTGTTTGGGTTTAACTCGCCCAAATTTACAACTCTAGCAAGGGAGTTGAAAGTTACATGATTAAAATTGTGACAAATTAAAAATTGATACATAAATTGTGATAAAATTGTGAAACTTAAATTATAGGTTTTAATATTTTTTTATTTTCATAATTTACATATAAAAATCTAACTATTTATATTATTTTATATAAATATATTTTATTATTATTTTTTACCTCGTATGAATTTTCACTAATTATTAAATAATTCAAAGAAAATTTTTCTAACACCACAGAAAAAGCACACCTAGATTTTGAATATCATGTCAACTTTTTGTAAAACATATATACACATGCTATTATAAAAAATAAAATTAAGAAATAAACTGTCAAATAAAATTATAAAGAATTAAAAAGTTCTCTAATATAATGAATAAAAGGTCACAAGTAAAAAAGTAAATTGTTTCTTAAAGAATGTTAAAAAGTGAAATTGGCCACAAAAGATCAATTGGAGCAAATTGTCCTCCGAATTTAATTTAATTATAACAATGTTACACGTTGAACTAAAAGGTCAATTAAACTAACTGATCTTACACATTACAAAATAGGAATTTTACTTTTGAACAACTTTGAGGCAATGAATTGTATTTTTGAACATTTTTTAGTGAACAATTTGATTGAAAAATATTTTACAAGATCAATTGCACCTTTGAACATCTGTCAATGACAATTCGCTCAAATTGATCTTTTAGGAAACCCTTGCACTTTTAAACATCTTTGAAAGAGTAAATTATTAAAAATCCAATTTTTAATACAAGACATATTGGTAAATTACATTAACTCCCCTTGAAAATTGGAAAAAAAAATATATCAAGCCTTACCAGTTTAATATAATTACACTCTCAAAAAGCAAAGAAACGTGTTCACTAAAATTAAAATTAAAAATAAAAATCAATTACTAGTGATTATTTTTTCTTCGTTTTCTTTCCTTGTTCGGTGTAGTGCTTCTTTTTCTTCTCTTGCATGATGGGTAGTTTTACTTTTTGGGGGGACTTGAGCCAGTTGGGGAAGTTCTTTTGAGGCCCTAAGCCCTGCAAAAATAAAAAAAAGTAAGGGAATGAAGAAGAGAGTTGATGGATACAAAGTTTTGATTAACTACTTTTTCAGTTGGTTTAGAATTCTTGATAATGGTAGGAAATTTATCTGGGTCTTGAATCTCGTCGGGTTCTGCCAGTAAATAAGGCGGTGGAGGGAATATATGTTGGCACTCCCATTCTTCAATATCAATATTGCATTCTAAATAATCAACTCCTACCATGGCCAAAGCTTCCAGTGAAACTCCCCTACTCATCCTCTTTTCCTTTCTTTCTTTTTTTTTCTTTTTCTTGGGAGAGAAAGAGATTAAAGAAAGAAGAACAAAGTTATCAAACTACAATCATTCAATGGATATTTATAATAATAAAAAAAAAAATTGAAGTTTAAACAAAATAGGACTTTTGGTTTATTCCTATTCTAATCCCATAGACAAGACTTCTATGACTCAATAGAAATTACTTGAACTAATTACCAGGCCTACCAAAAAAGAAAGGACTCCAAGAAAAAAGGAAAATAAATAAAAAGAATTCACTATCTTGAATTATAGTTTTAAGTGGAGATTTTTTTTTTTTGGGGGGGGGGGGGGGTGGGGGAAGGATTTTTTCTTTTTGATTGTCTAAACTATGTTTGTACGTTAGTTTATAATTAATGGACAAATAGTTAGAATTGATACAATTTTAAAAGTTTCGAATTTTAATTGAAACAATTAAAAAGGTTTGATTTATTACTATAGTTTTTTTTTATTTATTAATAATATAGCATCTTAAACTTTCAATGAATTTGAAGAGTTTTACTAAATTTTTGTTTCTTATTTTTTTCTAAGATTACACCAAAATGAATATTCGTTCTCATATTAAATTTGAAAATTATAAATCGTACTTAAACAAAATTATAATCTATCAAATTTTAAATTAAACTTAAATAATTTACTACTATTATTGAATTTAGATATATTACCAATCTCATGTATGTGCATAGTTTCACATTTATATATCAAATCCAATATTTTTAATGTGTTTTGAATTTTTTTTGTTTTTTTGTTTGAATCTTCATTTTATACAATTTTGTAATAAAAACTAATTGAAGTAATGTTTTTGAAAATATAATTTCAAAAAAAAAAAACCATTTTGTAAAATAAGTTCAAATTATTTAAATTTATGAAATATTAAAAAAAAATAGATTTGATTATAAAAAAAGAAAAAGAAAAAAGAAGCTAAATTCGTTTACAACCTCGCATGTGTCGGTTAAGCCCAAAACGTTCACTGGGTCGCCAGCACCAAGCCCAGGCCCTGAAGCGTTGTTCGGAATTGGTAAACACACATACGACGCCGTATCGTAGTGTGGAGTAGACAACTACATGCCTTCGTGCCCTAAACCCCGTCTTCTCCAGAGACTCTGCGGCTTGTGGTCGTAAAGCCCTAGCGTTCTTCTTCTTCTTCTTCTTCTTCGTCCTGTTAACGATGAAGCTCGTTAGGTCCATAATGTTTTTTTATCTTTTTATTTTTTTTTATTATTCTGCTTTAATATGCTGGTAATTCCATTGTTAATCTGCTTTTTTTTTTTAAAAAAAAAAAATATTGTTTGTGGTCTTTGATTTTGTACGAGCAGGTTTTGATGAAGTTGAACAACGAGACCGTGTCGATTGAGCTCAAGAACGGAACCGTGTGTTCACGGCACCATCACAGGTCTGTCTTTTTCTCTCTTCTTTCAGTTTGGCTAATGAGAAACTAAAGAATGAAGAAGAAATTTAAAAAAAAAAAAAAACATTTTTTTCTTATATTTATATGGAGATCTGTTAGCTGGCGCGTTCTTTTTTTAGTTCTCGAACGATGAATATTTTGGAATCAGTTTTTTTTTTTGGCTCAAATTTTACCAGTAATGAAACAATGGATTAGGGTTTTGTTGGACTAAGCTCGTGTATATATGTATTCAATTGCTAAACACTTGAAACGCATACACACACAAACACATAAACACTCGTTTGTATCTTTGATCGTGACTATTGTGATTCAGATTTTTCTTTATCGGAATCACATGCCCTGTCTTTGACATTTTGAAATCACATAAACACTCGTTTGTATCCAAGGAAATTGTAAGCCAGGATTTATGCCTTTTGGATGTACGGTTCTTCTATTTTGCGTGGCATCACTGGCATGAATAGAAATTCGAGAAACCACAATTGGTAGACAGACATGTTGTAGATGAAATTTTAATCTGTAACAAGTTAAATTATTAATTACACTGCCCATCAAGCTTCTTTGAAGTCCCACCCACTTTCCCAATCATGAAATCTGAGCATTGGAACCGTCTTCAAAACCCAATTGGTAGTATACAGGCTGACAATTTTCATTTAACCTCACAACCCAAGCCATTGAGGAAGCGTTAGTCATGTATTTGTTATTAGTTTTCCTTCTGTTTGTGATTCTTGAGCTGAAATATTGTTTTCTCTCAATAGCATTGTCAAGAGAACAGTACTAACTGAACACCACTCCTGTGACTGAAGTTAGATTTGCACAAAGCGTGATTATCTTTTAGTGAACTTTCCATTGCATCAAATAACCACAAGTGCCGCGATTTCCATTAGGTATCAAATATGTACATTTGTGTGTAAGATTTACCTCTCAATCCAGAATCACATATATCGTTATTTTCGGTTATCAAGTTGGTTTGTATATTTCAGAACAATCAAGACTTGGTTCCAAACTGCAGCCAATTAAATTAATAAAATGTTTTTAAAATCATCCCCATTAGAAAAGTTTTGGTTTATATCCAATAAAATGGGGCTAAACTACACAATTAGCTAACAAGGACATATGTTGTTTGATGGTCATGTTTCTCTATCTTAACTGAAAAAGACTTGTACAACTTTTTTAGAATACTATTTTTTATTTACAAACATGAAAGTTAGATCCTGGGATTAGTTCGAGAAATTGTTTCATTTTGTAACCATATCAGATTCTTTCAATAGGATTTTGTAGAGCATTTATACTTGTGGTGTGAGCAGAATGTTGCAGTTTGGCATAGCAGGAGCATTAGTATCATGGCATACCTTCGTATGCTCAAAAGGCTTTGCACCTCGAATGAAAAACATGAACAATTTGCCTGTGTATAGTGTAGATACCACACATATTTGTGAATGTATATGGATGTATGGTAGAAGTTTGGGGCAGGGTTTTGGCTTGGGGGGTCATTGTGCTCCCAAGATTTTGAGCAGAAGCTAACCAACCTACCAGATTTTTTTGGAGGTCAGGGAGGGCCATGGCGCCCCTCTGTTGCCACTGGTAACATTTCCTTGAATTTTAGGATTTATCCAGGTTGAATATATCTTTTTGCCCATAGTTGTGCCCAATTTAGCTGGATAACTACTGGCAGGTGGTTGCCTGTGAGGTATTTTCTTCCATTTTTAATTGTCACTCTTTCCTTTGTGGAAGTTTTTTTTATGTCTGAAACTTTCTCATTTGAATTTTGGTTTTTGAGCTTCAAAATAGTATGGTATTCAGGCCCCATTAGTAGCACTTATTAATCAACTTATTTAGCTTATTCAATTAAAATAAGTTGACTAATGGTGTTTGGTTGGAATTTTAGATAATAGCTTATTTGACATTTTCAACTTATTTGGCTTTTAAGCCACAATCTGTAGCTTTTTTAGCTTATTTGAAACCCAAAAGTACATTTGGACAAAAGAGTCTCGTCTTTTGTCTTAATTATAACTCCCAAGGGTATCTTGGATATTTGCACAACAAAAAAAAAACTATGCGACAACTTAATTAACCAAACAGGTTCAACTCTTTCTTTTCTTTTTTTATTTATTTTTTTTTAAATTTATAATGAAAAGTTGTACCAAACAGATTTATAACCTATTTTAAATCTTTTAAGTTGATAATGTAAAAAGCTATAATCCTGAAAGCTGACTTATAGGGATACCAAACAGTGCCTTAGTACCCTTCTACGTTTTTTCTCCCCTACTATTACAACGTAGATCCTGCTATTGTGTATTTGTGTGTATTTGTGGAATGGTGTTTTTGCCCACTCTCCATGCCCAAGAAAAGTTTGACTTATACAACATGACCTTACCTTATAGTTGAAGGTTCTTTTTGTTAAGATTGCAAGTTTTTTGTTTTTTTTGTTTGTTTGTTTGTTTTTTTTTTTTTTTGGAGTCAAACTAACTGGATGACTTTCCATGTTATTAATGCATATGACGTACAGTTGGAGAGAGTTATCTGATGGGTTTTGTTTTCCAATTAAAAATCTGATTGTTGACTTGAAACACATGGTTGCATGTTACATGTTCAGCTGAATGTACCCCACTTTTTGATTGCTCGCTTTGTTGGCTTGATATAGGTGTGGATATTAGTATGAACACACATTTGAAGACAGTGAAACTTACACTGAAGGGTAAAAATCCAGTGACAATGGATCACCTGAGTGTGAGGGGTAACAATATTCGCTACTATATCCTTCCTGACAGCTTGAATCTTGAGACTTTGTTGGTAGAAGAGACACCTCGGGTCAAACCCAAGAAGCCAACTGCAGGTATTGCATTGTTGTTGTGGCTGCAATTCATTGCATTTCGTTGTCAATTTCTTTTTCTTCTTCTCACGTGCATTTTCTCTTTCTAATAATTCAGGGAAGCCTTTGGGACGTGGCAGAGGCCGTGGCCGCGGGCGCGGACGTGGCAGAGGCCGTTAGCTATGTTGCAGTCATTGCAATTTTTGGGGCATTTGGTTTTGTAAAGCATCTGCATTGTGGAAGTTCCTGTTTCCTATCTAGTCTTGAAATAGCTGAATCTTTTTTCCTGATGGTTATAAGTTTGAGCACCATTTTCATATAATCTGTAACTGTGGGTTAGTTTAGACTTTCTAATGAGAAAGGAATGGATGTGTTTTGAATGACTCCATAACTGTGATTCTTCTCGCATTTTCAGACATGAAAAGCCTTATTGGTAAGCAGGGTTTGCCCATCATTGACAGTTGGCACGTTCTGAAGTTCCTCCTCAGTTCATACCATACATTTTATTTATCAAAAAAAAAAAAAAAATGTCACTAATTTCTTTTTGTAGGGTTTCATTCTAATAGAACTAGGTAATCTTCCTGTGGTTTGTTGTCAGGTCTAACTATGAATTGGGAATCTGAATCCTCTGCTTGCTTCTTGCTTGCAATGATCTTGTTGTGTTTCCACCCATTGCATAATCTAATAGTCTATGGGTTTGTTTGGGAAATGGGTTGACTTTTTTAAATATTTTAGTCTGAGATTAAGAAGTCTTGTTTGGGAAGGATTTTTTGGCTTTTTTGACTTTTTGTGAGAAAAAAAATATAATAATTATGGGTTGGATGTGATATTTTGTCTTATTAAGTTAAAAAATTTATTTTGTCTTTTTGTAATTAAAATAGTTCTAACTCTGCTTCCCCGACAAAGCCTATAAAGTTTAGGATTGTAGACATTTTCACTCTATTTATTCTTGATATGAAATTCTTTTTATAAAGCCTCCAAATCTGTGTGATACTAATCACATTTCTTATTTCATTTTTTCACTATTAGATACAAAATAATAGAATTCACATTAATTAATGTACATGTGATTTATTCACCTATTTTTCAATAAATACTGGGATTAGAATCTATAGAATCTAATCCCAACTTGAATATTAATTAGGTATAAAATTCAACTCAATCCAATTTTATGAAAAAAATATGTTTTTTTAAATATTAAAATATTGTATTGAACAATGGTCACTCCTAGATTAGATGTATCATTTTAATATACTAATGACTACAAAACCATGAGCTAAAACAATGATATTCCTTATCACAAGACTATGATCTAAAACAACGTTGTTCCTCGCCACAAACCCATAATCTAAAACAATTGTTTGGTTGTTTTTTATTATTATGGTTCAAGGGTTTTGTCAATAACGCAGGTCGCTTCGGACCGCGATTGAATACCCGTCAATGCAACCCAACCCGTAGTTCATGGGCCTTTTGTTAACCCGTTGGCCAAGTCACGCCCGTCGTCTAGTCCACGCAAAGCAACTCTACATGTACTCGTTTGACTAGAATTGAATAGATATATACATCGTTACAGTTACATTGATGTTCAATACAAGCTTGCTTGCATAGAAGAAGAAGAAGAAGAAGAAGAATCTTCAATGCGAGATCAGGGAACGCGAACGCACTGAAATCGACTGCTATCGTTGCCGGAGCCCTAGCTTTTGGGTGGCTAGCCATTGAACTCGCGTTCAAGCCATGGCTTGACAAGGCCCGTGCAGCCTTGACCAAGTCTGACCCGACTCGAGACCCCGACGACGCCGATGACGACAGCACAACTAAGAAATCGCCGACGGCCGACGACGAAGGCCTCTGAACTCTGAAGCCCCAAATTTAAAACCCTAGGTGTTATGTGTCGTATATCTCTCCTGTGTTTTTGTTTTTTGATGATTAATTATTAGGGTTTTGTACTGTGAGACAGTTTTGAAGTCAAGTGATTAATCAATAAATAGCTCTGTTTCAATTTCCATTTACTAACTTTCACAAACATGAATTTGACAGATATATATATATATATAGAGAGAGAGAGAGTTTTGCCTTGAAGTGATAAAATCAATACTATCATATGGTTGTGTCTTGATTTCTCCTTATCTTCTGTTTTGCATTATTTAGGTGGACAAAATTAAAATCCAAAAAGATGTACATTTATCTCGTGTTAATCATGAAGTGTACTTTTTTGTGTTTTAATATGTGCATTTAATAGTTATGTTACTTCAATTGTTTTTGTGTAATTTGCTTCTTTGCATGTTTGCTAAGACAACAAAACTGCTACTCAAAAAATTTTCATGTGCATTTCAAATTTAAGAAATAGTGTCAAAGATAAACTTATCCTTGAATTACAATTTGAAGCATTTCGCAGCTCGCATGTTGATGGAAAATTAATTTTTAAAATCAAATTTTCAATTTAAAGTGGTAAGTGCTTGTGTATTATATAGAAGATTGACTAAAGTGTGTTTACAAGTTATTTCAAATTATTTTGTTTTTAAAACTTAGGTCCAAGTTTGGGAAGACTAAATAAGTGTACTTTTTGACTTTTATGAAATATGAGTTGGATTTGGGTTGGGTTTGAAGTGATGTGTAGAGAGGTGATGTGACTTAAATAGGATAGTAATTTTTTGACTTTTTGAATTTTTTTGAGGATGCCAAACTTTTACAAGTCCGATACAAGTATCTACCTTAATGCTGTGTTTGGTTGGAGGATTTAGAGAGGAATTTGGAAAGGGAAATGAAAAAATTAGGTGAAATGTGAATAAAACATGCCTATATTTCACATAGTTTCACACACCTTTTCTCTTTTCCTTTCGAAATCCCTTCCCAAATCCTCCAACCAAACACAGCATAAGGATTGTTAATTGGCTTTAGCCAAAACCTTTCATGTGAGTTTCTTCACTTCTTAGGCAAGACTGAACTATTATTGGTACTTTCTTAACACTATATTTCTAAGGTGTTTAGCTAGTCACATGGTTGTTACATGGGCTCTCTCTAGCCAATTAAAATATATTTTATGATTGTTTGAATCTTGTGTTGCAGCTAGCCAGGGGAAAGCAGGAGAAGACAAGCCCTTTTTGCAGGATACCTTAGCAGAATCAGACTCTGTTTTGTAGTTTCTTTTGTTTTGCGATTCTGTGTTTTTTGTGGGCTTTGGTTGATGACTATTTGGTTGTGTTTTATTTTTTAACTTTCAAGTCTGTAAAAATAATGGGGGAATTACACTTACATCCTTGAGATTTGGGTTTAATACATATCACCTCCTGACATTTGGAAAATTACACTAACCCCTGTCATTGTAATTATTTAGACAGAATGAAAACATTGAACTCATGCACTCTCTTTTTTGCTTTCTTTTACTTTTTCTTTTTTTTCGCCTTTCCTTTACTTTTTTTAAAAATGTAATTTCCTCTGTTTTTCTACTAAGAGTTGTTACATTTTATATAAGGAAGGGGTTTGTGAAATAAAACTATTAACTACAGGGTAAAAATGTAATTTCCAAAACGTTAGGGGTGGGTAGTAATTGAACCAAACCTCAAGGGGTGTCAATGTAATTTATTCAAAAATAAAAGTAACCAAAAGTTCAGAAACATCCATCGTTTTTATTTTGTGCAGAAACAATTTTTGGTGTTTCTAAAAGGTGGTTTGTTTTCATAATTGCTTTTGAAAACAGTTCTTTAAACAAAAAACACAAAATGAAAGCCAAAAGCACAACCAACCAAACAAGCTTTGTATAAGAATTACTCTGTTCTGTCTTGTAGGCCAAGCCCCAAGGCCTTCTATGTTTCTACACTATTATTTGTCTTGTTTCCTTTCTTCATTTTTTTATTTTATTTTGTTGTTTTTAGGTACCAAGGAAACAAAAAAACTAAACAAAAAGACTACGTCTTATGAAGGGAATACTAGTGGCATTAACCAACTGGCTAAAACACTCTTGTTTTGTCATGAAGTCCTTACAGAAATTTCCTTTCCCTAGGATGTAGGCAAGTAGTAGTTTTATCTTGTTTCTAGTAATGTTCGTTCTATGTGTGACCATATAAAATATCACTAAGGTGAGATATGACGAGTCCAACCATATTATGCTTGTCCCTTTCATCCCCATTAGGTCACCTATACATTTGATTTTAAATTAAACCCTAGCCAAAATAAATGCATCTCATCAACCCACTGAGCATAAATTAAACTTAAAGTTGGTCTGTATATTGTCTTCATTGATTACTCTATCTACTACGGTTCACATATTAACATCAAGTGAGTCAAATGGAAAATGAGTCTTTCTGTATGATTTGGTTTCTTGTACTCATCCGATTGGGCATGGAATTTTATAAACTTTTTACAATTGCATTGGAATTGATTATGGCAGGGACATGACGAAACAGGTGGCTGGGTTGGTCACACATCCAAATCATGAATACACATGTAAAGTTTTTTTTTTTTTTTTGGGTGAAGTGAAGCCCAAGAAAAGTCGAGCAATGATCCAATCTAGGTATGCCCTTATCCAAGCACTTGTATAGTCTCTCTGTATCTGCACAATACACTGCCATTATGGTTCATTCATTGTTAAATAGTATGATATTTGTGAGACCTCATTTTCGACCAATTTTTTATTATATATATATTTACTATATGATCATGTATCCGGATTAGTTTACACGTTTTAATCAATCTCGAGACTTATGCAAAGTGCCCTTCCATGTGGATTGAACAAATTTTAGACAAAGTTCGGAGATATAATCCCAAAAAATTTATATTTATAATGCCTAATGAGAATTAAACTTGAAACCTAAATGAATCACACCCTTATACTCTAAGGTGCACTATTAAGCCAACCCCTAGATTCCTCATTTTAGACTTTGTAGGTTGCAACTTGCTCATTATTTTTTTGTTTATTGGTGTGGGTCAAGATGTGTTGGCCATGCTCTAAATTGTGCGTTCTCAATTATGATTCACATCTTCAAAGTTTCAACCAATTGATTAGCTCTTCAAAAACATCTTGTACATTGAGATCATGGTTCAGTTCTTTCCATTGATATGTGTATCTTTTTCCCTGCATTAGTTTGGAGTGTTTTAATAGCTACCCTTTTACGGAAAGAATTTTACCTAATAAGGTATAGATGTGATTTACAATGTTTGTATTTATAATTGTAAATAAGATGTTTTTATATTTATAATTATGATTTTTTTGTCTTACATACATGTATTTGCGTGTAGTATCTTCTGTATATATACTCTCCGTTTAGTAAGGAGGTTTGGGGCTATTTTAGCTACAAAAGACAAAATAGACTATTTTAGCCACAACAAATAAAACATCACGTCCAACCCATAATCATTACACTCTTCTCTCACCAAAAAGTCAAAAAAGCCAAAAAGTCAAAAAGTCCTTCACAAACCAAACTTTTTAACCCAAGTTAAAATAATCAAAAAACTAAAAAGTTAAAAAATCAACCCATTTATGTTTATTGAATTGTTTGTACGTTTATGGCTGTGTTAAATTTTTCTCCCCCATTTTTTTGTTGGACTATGTGTTTTTATTTATTTATTTGGACTTTATGTGATAGTTAAATGTCTATTTTAATGCAATTATCTCTCATTAGTGAAAAAAAGAAGTAAGAATTGTGTCCCAAGTCACTTGGACCTTATTTGAGAATAAGATATTTTAATAATTTTTAACTTTTTAACTAAAATATGAGATAAAAAAATTAATATATTTAAGATGATTTTTTACGAAAAGATAAGTAAAAGGTAAAAATAAAATAGAATTTTTAAATTTTTTATATAATTTGTTGATTTTTGACCTTTTAATAATTTTCTTGATTTTTAGGCTAAAATCAAGAGTGGCACATTTCGTTAATTTGTTGCTAGTTTTTAAAACAAATTATTTGGTGAAAATAATAGGAAAAAAAAAACACCTTTTTTATGTACATTTTCGTTTTCCGGGCAAAAATATTTTTTTGTCAAATTAATTTGAATTTTTTATTTTTTTTATAAAAAAAATTTAGAAAGCTGAGTGAAAATGAAACCAAACATTTCTCTCCAAGAAGTCAAACAGGAGGCCGAAATCGAGTGCATGCAATACCACATAGCGAGACTCATAGGTCCTACTCTTCACTCTGATGAATCAAAATATATATGATATAATAGTAATGATTCAGATCTCTACAAAACATCATCTTCATAATTTCCACTCACTTGTAATTAGTCCAAGTAAAAAAAAAAAAAAAGAAAAAAAAAAGATAAATTGCACTGACACCCCTGAGGTTTATATTTATTACAATTTCTTCCCTCATATTTAAAAAATTACACTGACTCCCTATTAATTTAATTTTATGTATGATGATGATTACTATAAGGAGGGAATTGTTTTGAAACTTTAAACCTCACGGGCAATCTGTAATGAAACTTTAAATCTTAAAAAGAGAATGTAATTTTTAAAAAGTGAAAAAAACTGTAATAAATATAAACTTCAGTAATGTCAATGTAATTTATTAAAAAAAATAATACAAATACATCATTGATCCACATCACCATGAGATGGTGGGGGCCTAAAAAAAAAAAGGTCTCAAATATTTTTCTATCATATAATAAAGTAGTATTCAGTGACAAGAATGACGAACACACACACACAATTATCTACTCTCTCTCTCTCTCTCTCTCTCAACATTTCATCGGAGATAAAGCCCAAATCACGAGAAAGCTTCACAATTTCATCAATGGATTCCTTTAGAAATTTCCCAATTGCAATGGGAAAGTGACCCGTAAACTGATTCTCGTGAAAGCAGAACTCTCTCGACTCTCTAATTCCTTCATATCAGCTGTCAATTTCGCCTAATTCACTTCCTCAATTTCTGTTACCGATTCTCTGAGGTCTGTCAACAATCTCTCTCTCTTCTCTCTCTCTCTCTGATTCTTAGTTCTGAAATCTTGATCTTTTTTGTGAAATTTTCACATATGAGCTTTGCTGTGGTTCTTCAAGAATCAAGAAGTTTGTGTGATGATAGTTTTTTGCTAAATGTGGTTAATATTTGGGTTGCTGTTGTTATTTTGTGCTTTGTTTCTGTTAGTGTTAATAGTATATACATTATACATAAAGGGGATGTTTGGCAATTCTCTAAAATAGCAACCAAAAAAAAAAAAAAAAGAGTCAATCTATGCCCTCTATTTTTTTCATGTCTTTTTTGTAAAATATCAAAAAAAAATCTAAAAAACTCAATTCCAAAACAAACCCCAACCAGATGCTCTCTATATTTTACATTTGGGGTACTCGTGTTTCTATAGGCATACAGTTTATAGATTTCCTAGCTCTTTCTATTGCCTGTAAATTCTTGGGTACTAATGAATTTGTGACTTATCATGAACTCCACAGGCATTAACTGTATTTTGATTTTTGAGTTTGCAACGAATTATAAATTGGTGGGGACTTCAGTTTGTTCGTTAGAAATATAATTACTTTCATTTTTTTGATAAATAATTTTCGTATTATTTTCTTATACCTTTCCTGGCATCAAAGATTTTCTTATATTTTCTTTTGAATGAGAATAATGAAATACATACACCTCTCTACTGTCTAAGTCAATCATGATATGTTTGTGAGTCATGAAAATTTTATACACACATTTTTTTCCCCCTTTATTGGTTCAACTCTTGGCTGTTGTCGTTTGTTCTTGAAATCTCCAGATTACTTTTGGGCTTTATTTGGTTACAACTTACAAGTCTAGAAGATGACCTCTTGCCGCTATCAGCATAGAACTGCATGAGGGGTGTGTGACATAGTAAGCTTATAGGAATTACTATACTTCCCTTAGATTCTATCTTCATTTTTCTCACTCTATTTGGCATGTCTTTGGGTAGTTTCAACTTTTTAGCTTTTCCTATCGCTTCTTTTATAAGTTCAAATAGTAGGAATGGCCTCTAGGAGTTGATTTTGTCAGCTGACTCTCCGAGTGAGATGCAATGGTGGTTCAGATGGTTGGCAGGCAGTCTGCTAGCCTATTTTTGTTTGCTGAATTGGGCCAGTAACATTTTTTGTACTTTACTTAAGTTGTACTGCCAATACATTAATTGGCAGTCACTTCTACTAGATAAGGTACTAAAAAACCTTGTTCAGGTACCACCCCACTTAAATAACAAAGTTGAAAGATCTCCAAATTCTTTATTTAATTATAACCCATTTGTTGGAATCGGCCTCTCCGCTAATAAATGGGGGAAAGGTTGTCTATCTATACTTCTCCCAGGTCCTGCTGTAAGCCAGTGCTTCATGCACTGGGTATATTTTTGTTTATTTAAATTATAGCCTATTTATTCTTAAGGCTTTTTGTTTCTTATATTTGTTATCAAGGGCCAGACTATGTGGAATTTTGTGATCTACTATCCCCAGATTCAAACTTATTCTCTTCTCAATTGAAATTCATTTTGGTTTGCCATCCAACTCAACAAAGCCCTAACTCCCACATATTGAATTCAGCTATGGCCTATGCAGATATACTTTTGCCTTTGATATCCTTTCCTTACTTACTATCCAGTAGAAATGCAAGCATTTTTTTAGGCCCAATCATATATTTAACTCATGAGTATCTTCCACTACTGTCCATTGTCAAAAGTTTGGGAAACAATTTGTTCTCATTCTTTTGAATGTTGATTAACAGAACCTTCAAAGCTTTGGTAGATTCTTTGAATGAGGAAAACTTTTTTTGAATGGCCTCTTTGCTAGTTTCACATGTGCATGAGTACGCATGATAATTTTTTCCATTGATCTCATCTTTTTTCGTAGTGTTTTAACATAAGGTATTGTGGGCATGTTTACAACTTAGATTTGAGATGAAATTTCTACTGGAACTTGAGGGATCCTAAATAAATGAATATGATAAATTGATAATACTGATTTTTAGAGAAATCTGTGTTTATCTGCTGCGGATGGTGTTTCCAAGTGGCTCTATGTAGCCTCTTAGCAGGTATCAGATTCTGATTGCAGCTCCAGAAACAAGATAGCAGTGATTGTGATTGGGTTTCATTGCTTGAAAGTGAACTTAAAACTGACTCTCTATGATTCTGAAAAATATATAAACTTTAGTTGCCTCCCAATAGCAGTTATTACTCAATTTTTGTGGTCCTAATTCCTGAGTACTACATCTTAGGAAAAAAAAGAGAGGCTATTTCTACTCCATGTCATGCTATATTTACTTGAAATGGCGATAACCGAACCGAACCAAACCAAACCAAACCAAACCAAATCAAGCCTTAAGTCCCATCAAATGGGGTCGGCTACATGAATCCTTCTCCATGCGGCCCTATCAAAGGCCATTTACTTGAAATGACTATAGGAAGAAATAAAAAATGATATTAGAGAAGATTATATCATTGGGCATTCGGCCCAAGGACCAAGTTGTAAACAACAATTATTTTGCAAGGATCAAAGATCTTCTAGTATGTTTTCTAATTTGAAAATAAAACTGGGAACTGTATGGCCAGCCATTATTATATTATGTTTGGTGCCAAGTATTCAACATATTGTACAACTTGGAAGTTGGATTATACTGTGATTGCAAGATACTTCTTGTTGGACAGTAGTGCACATTTGTATGTTTCTTCATATTTTTCTTGTGATTGTCAATATATTTCTTGTTGCACAGTTGTGCACATTTGTACATTTCCTTAATACTTTTCTTGTGATTTTTTTTTTTTATATTATCGAAGGACCATGGCATTAGTTGCACAAGTTGAAAGTATGTCATCATTGAGCAGTGATCTCTTCTACGACATACTGAGGCGTCTTGATGGTGCAACTTTGGCTAGTGCAGCATGTACTTGTGCAGCACTCCGTTCTATCTCAAAAGAAGAAAGATTATGGGAAAATGTGTGTTCTTCTATGTGGCCTTCAACCAACAGGGAAGATGTCAAAAGTCTAATATCATCAATTGGCGGGTTTGAAAAGTTCTATGCAGATTGCTTCCCCCTTATTGTAAACAAGGAAGTTCCTGAGTTTAGATGGAATGACTATCTTGAATACCCCGAAGAATGGACTGAGGCTGAATACTATGGTGACATGGATGAGTTTGAAAGCATTTCACCATCAGATTTTGTTTCTATCGTCGATATCAGATACAAAGACAGAACAATTTGCTCAAAAGTCCTCTGGGGCATCCAAATGCAAATGGATTCAATGGTTGGTTTCCAACTGTCCTTTTCGGATTGATCTTCTTACCTATGCTAGAGACGATGACCATGACGGTGAAGTTACCCTTTCAGTTTCCGATGGTCTGCCACGAATTGCATCCATGGAAAGAGAGAGGAAGATGGGAAGCTCTGGCAAGATCTCCGAAATGGACTCAGGCTTAGTTGGATTGTAGTGAATAGAAAAATAAATCAGGCTGCCAATCTTTCAAGCTGGAGCCCTCTTGGTGGACAAAGACATTGGCCAACAGACGAGGATTTCTTGATTCGCTTTGGGTCGATTCTTCCTGCAAAAGACATTCTTCCATGTCAGGTTGTAGAATGCATCCTTCTTATGAAGTTCAGGGTGGTCCATACAGAAGGTGAGGACGTTCAGACGAGTCTCAGATTGACAGAGCTAAGCATGCAGTTGGGAGACATGGAAGGTGCTCATGTTAATGGAAGAAACAGCTTGCTTGTCCTCAAAGAAGCACTGAGCTGCCGGAGGAGCAAGAATTACAGCGAAGCCCTTGAATCGTGCCATCTGTACTCGAAAGTGCAGAGCGAGTTGAAGGAAGAGAAGATGAGGAATGAAAGCAGGTTAGACCGACTTTGCATTCTAAGTGGCATTGCTGCATTTGTCAGTTTTTGTTACTACTTTTTGTGAAGTTCACTTAATTCTGAATGGTATTTGCTTTCTTGTCTGATAAACTTTCAATGGCTGTAGTCTTTTTGATGTAAAATTCAATTTTGGTTAGAGCTAATATTATTAAAATTTTGTTTCTAAATTTAGTTTGAGAAGGAAAGTTTCTTTGATGAAAATCATCTATCAAGATTATGCTATTGTATGAGCAGCAAAACATCATAATATTAATGACAGATCAATTTGATTAAGTGAATCTGATACTAATTAATGTGGCCGTTTGGTAGAACTTATTCACAGCTTAAATCAACTTATAGCTTAAAATAAGTCATATTGGAGTGTTTGGTAAAAATTATGGGGATGAATTATGGCTTAATTTAAGCCATTTCACGCGTAATCTGTTAAGTTGGCAAAGAGGTGCTTTTCCAAACAGATTATGCGTGCAGCTGATGCTTAAGCTGTATAATGACTTAAATGCCCCTCGCTATTTCGACTTATTACTAGTGTGCCACGTATATAAGCCAGACACAACCCATTTCTGTCTCTCACACGCCTCTGAGAGGCGATGTCTGGCGGAAGGGAGGCGATTTCCACCAACCTAGCTCTCTGAAACCCTAAGCTCTCTCTCTCTCTTCCTTCTCTCTCTCTCTCTATGTTCGGATTCAGATCTATGAGAGTGACAATCACGGCCATAGAGAGGCATCGCGATCGCGATTTGAAGGCAAATCGAGATCGCGATCTGCCGTCGTGAAGGCAAATCTGAAGGCATCGCGATCTGAAGGCAAATCTGAAAGTCTGGGTTAGAAGCTCGCTGTCATCGCGATCTAGGTTGATCTGGTTTGGAAGATTTGGGTTAATCTGGGTTGATATGGTTATCTGGTTTCGCGATCTCAGGGCAAAACCCTGCGTCACTGCCGTCGTCCTTCCATCATCGCGATCTCGTTTTGAACCAGATCGCCGTCGTCTCTCTCTCTCTGTTTCTCACGAACCATTTCCCATCTCCGGCACTCCCTCTCTGCCGTGATGAGCGACGGTGGCTAGGGTTTCAGGAAGGAAGAGAAGAAAAAAAAAACAAAAATTAAATAAATTAAACAAAATTAATAATTAAAAACAAATTTATTTCAGTTAAATTTAAATAAAAACAATTATCAATTAAATTTAAATTAAAACCAATTTTAATAATAATAAATTGCACAAAAATTGCACAAAACAAAATTAATAAAAAATTAAATAAAATTAAAAATTGCACAATTTTATTTCAGTTAATATATCAATATAAATTTATTTCAATTAAATAACTTCTTTGGTATTTTCTTTGGTATTGTAATAAAATATTTTTAAAAAAATAAATTGTTCTAATTGATATTAATGAAAACAAAACAAAATAATAAAAAAATAAAATAACTTCTATTAAATCAAAAAATATACTTGACAAAATAAATGACACTAATTTTATAATGACACTAATAAATGACACCAATTTCAGTATTTTTATATTAATTAGTATTGACACCTAATTCATTTGTAATGAAAAAAAATAATACTAATTGATACTATTATTAATTTTAGTATTAATTGATGGTAATTAAGCCATTAATTGACATAATTAATTTGTAATGAAAAAATTAAAAAAATTATACTAATTGATACTGTTATTAATTTTTGGTATTAATTGATGGTAATTAAGCCATTAATTAACACTAATTAATTTGTAATGAAAAAATGAAAAAATCTAAACTAATTGATGGTATTATTAATTTTAGTATTAAGTGATGCTAATTATATTAACTTTTATTAATGAAATAATTTTTTAAAAATTAAAACTGAAAAAATGACAAAATAATCATTTTTATATCATATAAGGGCAAAATGGACAATTACACGGTAAAAAGTTATTTTACAGCTTATTAACCAAACACTACTTTGCTGTTTAAATCTATAATCCCACAGCTACACCAAACAGGTTACCAGCTTATACTCACAGCTATAAGCTATAATCTATAATCACTTTCCCACAGCTCTACCAAACGGGGCCAATATATGACTATGACCTATGTTGGTTGTATGTTCGCTCGAAATAAATTGTGAGTTGAAATCTAGGGGATGCTAACCCGTATATTCATATTCTAAACACTACCATTAAGGGAAGATTATTAGATATTTATCATGTGGTATTGTTTATATGATATTTTATTTTGGTTGATGAGAAATTGTAACACATTGGGTGAGTTATTTTTGTTTCTTAACTATATGACAAAAATAAACCCCAAAGGGTTGACCGAGTGGTAAAAACTTGAAAATAAGATCTAAGGTTTCAAGTATAAGTCATTTAAGGGGCGACTCGAGGTTTGTTCAGTCGTTAACTTTAAGGTTCTAAGATTAGTTGAGGTGTGCACAAGTTTATCCGAACACTTAGTTATCAAATATATATATGATAAAAATGAGTTAACATGTTGTTGGCCTTTTTGACTTTCGAAGGTTAATATTGTAAATTTAAGTGTGTCAGCAAAGATCAATTAGTTCTTACAGAATTTATAATTGCCAATCAATTATTAAGCGATTGTGTTGAAGTTCTTTCAGCCTCAATGAAGAAGATTTTTACTGGTGGCTTGTTTAGGAGAAAATTATGAATAGTAACAAGTAAATATAATTCAGAAATCAAATTTCATTAAACAAATAAAAACTTACAATGAAGTTACAATGATCTAGCCTCGACGAGGTTCACAACAACAAACTACTGAAAAACTACTCTTAGGAAATGAAGGACAATATAGGAATTGAAGTGCTAAAAATGTAAAAAAATGAAAATGTAAAACTGAAAAGAAAATGAAGTAAATAAACTAGTTTCTGGATGTGAGTCTGGGTCCTTCATTCTGCAGCCTTCTTTGCTATTTATACTTCCCAGTGGTAACCGTCGAAGTGGGCTTCCAACCGTCGAAGCGTCCTCCTATGATTGCTGAACATGCTCTCACAGTCAGTCCCACTACGCCACTATTGCAGTTAGGTTTCCTCCTGATTTTGAATTTAAATTTATGAGTAACTGTTAGGCCACATCATTTTGTGTTTATCGACTGTTCCAGTGCTACACAGATCCATTATTACCAATACGAATTGCTACGTGTCCGACTTTGATTGGCAACTTATATTAACTCCCCAAATTGCCCTCCTCATGCCACGTGTTAAGTTGTAATTGACTTATACAAAATATGTAGCCAACATTATCCCCCGCAGTAATATATACCCAATACTTGGTGATATTAGTAGACTAATGCACTTTGTCCACATCTTAGGACGTGCATGAACTTGGCTGAAGTATAACCATCTTCTTAGAAACGAAGCACTGACCTTCATTAAATCTTTCCCACACTTTAAATATTCCCTCTATATTCTGCGAATACGAAGAGACTGATACATCTCTAATAGCCAAACCAACATTTTCTTATATTGATCGAGCATACGAGGAGGCATTTGACAATGATGACGCCCTCGAAAGAATCTTCATGCATTTATTGGCCACATTTATTCGCCCCCATTCATATAAGTTATGGAAGCTTTTGCAAATTATCAACCTTTGGACCAAGAATCTACTAATTATAATTCTCTAGACCAAGAACTTGCAAAAATGGATATTGGAAGTTGCTCCTCCGCCCCAAAACTTTTTGCATGGGATGAAGCTGCTTCATCATCTTCTAAAAATACTGGCTGGGACCCTTGGCCCATACCCACTCAACCTCAAACAAGAGAACGAATACACCATTGATTTCCTGAGTTTGATGATCCCACTGCAATTCACCCCACCATGTGCAGTTCTGTAGTATATTCATACGTTCCCTTCAATCGTCTTCACAGCCTTGAAGACAACCTGCTTCAGCATGGTATATTTTTACCTTGCCATCTAGAATAGTGTGAAGGACTCTACACCCTACTGAAGCCTTGGGAATCAATCCTACACTCTTAGCCAAAAAAGCAAAACTTTGCTATTCTAATTGGCTAGAATGCGTGAATAGGCCTGAATTCCCACCTTCATTTGAAGGAAACCCAACTGCTCCTCCCTTGCCCTCCAATCCTAACTGGATTGAGAAACTAAAACTCACTCTTTTCGAGAGCCAGCATTTCGCTCCCTACCAGGCTCCAGTTCCTCCTACTCCTTACCAACAATACAGAGCTCAGACTCTGCTTGCCGCTTTCTCCCATTTATCCTTCGAAGTCCTTCAAGATGACATCCCTCTCAAGAACTTATTATGGTTTTGTGATATTGTTTCTCGAAGTCACATCCTCAATCATGTGGTCCAAGCTGAACTTCATACTTTCTTAGATAAACTTCCCCTTCTACTCAACTGGTACACAAATGCTTCTATTACCAGTGAGTTATTGAAGAATACTTTTGCTACTCGCATTCAAATTCAGTATGAAGCAGAGAATCTTCTCGAAGAATATGAAGACTTTAAAAACCAAGATCCAGAGTATGAGGAAGATGCCACTATGATACACCTGAAGATGGAGAAGGCACTTAAACAAACAGAATTTGAAATGAAGGCCCAGCAACTCTTTTTCTAACTAAGGGCTCATTAATTAGATAAACCGAATTTAGATAGGATAGAAGATAGGTTAGAAAAAGAATATGTGTTTATTGAATTTTGTTAGACAAAGTTCCATGATCTTGTGACTTTGTTCATTCCTTATTTTTACGAAATTAAGAATGTGCCAAGTAGGTTTCCCCAATGTAAATATTACTTACCAATAAAACTGAGCTTCTCAAATTTCATTTGTTATGGTCTGGTGTTATGTTCCAATTGTATAGTTAACATAATCTGTGTGAATAACAGCTTTGAACTCACCAATCTTGCTTCGAAACCAAGTTTAAGTACTTTGAAGTATGGAATTTTTCCTTAGAAATTACACTGCTTACGCTTAAAGAGCTCTCTCAGATAGAAAATTCAAGGTTGAAATTTTCATGTAAAGGTAAGTCTTTTGGGTTTCTTCACTACTTGACCAAGAATTGGTTTTGTAGTGCTTACTTATTTCAGAACCCAAAACTTTAAACAAGATAAGCATTCCAGAGACTCCTTCAAGGATATTTTCTTATAAAGATGTCCTAGGAGTATGCTTAAAAACCTTCAAGAGAACAAGCCGTAACTAATGTCTTTCTAAGGCATAAGCTTCAAAGATCTTGGAAGGAAACTGGTTTCGAAGCCAACTATAGGTTTTCGAAGCCAAGTTGAACGTTTAAAATATATTTCACTCCCAAAACTTACTCTTGAAAGAGACTCTCTATGATGTGGTTTTGAAACCTCTTGTGTTTTAAAACTAGAGTTTTAATTCCACATGAGTCAAAACCATCAAATAATTTATTTCAGGTCTATTTGACCCATTGGGTCGACTTGGTAATTTTTGGACGGAAAGGTTTAAAACCCTTTTTCTTCACGCTTTACCTATTCAACCCTTACTGCTCTTGTCTACAACTTTTTACTCCTCATCCACCTTCTTCTTTCAACTCTTCGATAATGGCTTCTTCTTCTCTAAAAGTACCAGTCGTTGAGCATGTGAACCCATCTGTGGCTTTGAGAAGACTCATTAATGAGGAATGTGATAAATACAGAGCCAATAAACAGTGTGTTGTCGATGGACGCATCCTCATTTCCCGTCACCATGCTCAAGGAGAATACGTGCTTGGACCCATTTTCTAGAAAGCACGTGCTCAGCTCCCTGCCTTATACCTGCGTCTAGAGGATCATTGTCTCTTTTACAAGGGTGGCCTTGACTAGGGGAGCTAGAGGTTGAACCGACTCCACCGCTGTTGGCCCATCCTGAGGCTTGAATGGGAGGAATAGTATGATCGAGTTGTTCCTACTAGGATGTTGGACCTTCAAGAACGCTGTCTCCTCGACTCCCTTCAACTAGCCATGTTTTCTTTTTTTGAAGACCCTTTCCTCATACCTGCTGCACTCTGTTTTTGGAATCTATCTTTTAATTTTTTCTAATTTCGATGTGGTATGACGGCCCCTACTGTTCTTGATATATGTCATCTCTTAGGGTTATTCCCCATTAGCACTCATTTTGGTCCTTTTTACCCCGATCTTAATGTGCCTTTTTTCATTCCCCCTCTTAACTCCTCCTTTAGTGATTTCGCAAATTCTGAAAACCAAAGGGATGGCCTTGTAACAGACCGAGAGTTCTTCTCTTTTCTTTTATACTGGCTTTGCAAATATTTATTTTACACTTCTTCTCAGAGGATTATGTCTGAGTTTGCCCCTCTTGCCAAGGCCCTTGCTTTGAGGAAGGAAGATAGCCCTAGCTCCATATTTTTTAGGCCACGTATATAAGTCTGCTCCCAGTTTTGTAAAAAACCTTTGGATACCAACCAAGGGGGGCCACTCTGAATATTGCAACTTTGGCTCTTTGCCTACTTCACTGATTTACACTCCAAATGTCTTAAGATTTTTGGTACCAAACCCTACTACTTATGGAGTAAAATACGCTAGAGCTTCACTCTACCCTTCCAATTTTGCTTACTAATTCACTTTGTTCCACCAACTTCCATCTTCCCCTCCTTCTCACACCTTTTTCTGTCCCTTCAAAGCCGATGTTGGCCCAGCATGGTTAAGGACTTTCTTAGCTGACAGAAACTGCTCCCAACTTCAACACAGGGACATGTGGGCTTCTATCTTAACTCTAAGGGAGCTTTTTATTGGTACTTTACACCCTCGAGCTTACAAATGCATAATAGAAGCCTACTGCGCTGCTCAATTTGCTAGGCAATTTGGGCTTACCCATGGGATCCTTATTCCTCTTTGCAGCCAAACTAACCCCAATCTTGCTACTAAAGAGCTGAAAGTGCAAAGAACCAGGCTGGAGAAAGCAACCTCCAAATTGATTCAAGACTTGATCGAATTTCAATTCACTCCCTTCATCCCATAAGGCACTGCATTGAAAAGATACCAGAATTGGTGGACGGCCAACATGGAGGTGCTCTTGGCCATTTCCCCTGAGGATTTGTTAGTAGGGTTAGATGTGCCCTCTCAAGCTAAACGCAAGGAGACTGGGATTTCTGCTACTGCTTCCATTTCCCATGCTATCCCAACTTCTACTCTTGCTATGTCAGCTCCTCTTCGTAGAGTCACCAGGGCTATTTCGAAGAAAGGTTCTCATTTCCTTTTTCCCTTCTCCTTTCCTTTTATGATATTCCGTTTATTTGTTTATGGCTTTTATTTGATGCAAAAACTTCTCAGGAAGACTCTCCTCAGAGAGCTCAAGCTTTAACCATTCTCAGGAGCAAGCAACAACAACAAAAGAAAAGAAAACTCCTGCTTGACCTTGAAGAAGAAAAAGTATTTGCAGCTCATACAGACAAGGAGGAGGCAGAGGAGGAGAAAGAAGTGCCATTAAAAAGAAAAAAGAAAAAGGTGACAGTCTTCCCTTTTGATTTTACTGAGGACCCTACTCACAAGGTAGCTGCTAAGGCAATGCAGAGAGCACAATCCAAGGAAATAATTGTCTTCTAGAGGTCTGAGAAGAGGAGACAGTAGTAGATACTGGATAAACGATGAAACTGCTGCTGCTAATGCACTTTAAAAGAAAAACTGTAAGGAGGCAACAAACTGCCGAGCACTATATTCTTCGCAGTTTTCCAACCATCACCACCACTTCTGAGGCTGGTAATTTCTCTTAATCCCTATGGTAATTTCCTTTCCCAAGATTTCAGCATAAAAACTCACCATTGCTTCTTATTTTCTGATTCGCAACAACAGTTATTCCACCTCCTCATCCTTAGACACTGGCTTCTTCTGTTTTGCTAGAAAATGAAAGGTCATTAGAGGCAGCCTCAAAAAGGAGAAAGAAGAACAACACTGAAGTGCCTTTAAGTGTAGCGCCCATCCAGACAGTACTTCCACTTCCCAGTACTACACGTTTCATACCTTCTTTGAGGCCAAGTATCCCTCTTTCTTTATGCCCAAGCTTAACTCTATATCTGCCTCATCTAACATTTGCCTCAGCCCAATTTACTCTTCTTATAGTCTTGGCTACTCCTTCATCACCTGAGAGGGCCCCAGTTGTCACCTCATCCTTAGTGATAGCTGAAACTCCCAGATAAGATACTAGTAGCTCACAAATTTCTTGTCTACCATCCAGCTCCAGCCCCTCTTCCCTTGACCTGCTGGTGGCCAGGACTATAGACACTGCTGGGAAACCTCACACTCCTTCTCCAATCCCCGTGCAACCATCTCTTCCTTCCATTAGTGATTCCTCTGTACTTTCAACGTCAGAAGAGGAGATGGATACTTTTGAAGCCCGGCTAGGTAGCTTATTTGACATGCCTTCCTCAGTTCAATCAACCAGCAATGAAGCTAAACCATTGGTCCTTACTGACTCCCTCATGGAAATTTGTTAGAGTTCCTCTACTATCAGCAAAGTTCCTTCGCCTCTAGTGGACTTGGGCACCTGTTTGGAATTGTTGACATTATTCTCAAGGATTCCATTCGAAGCCTTACAAAGACCTATCATTAAGAATGGTTTTCTCCAATGCTGCAAAGTTATTGAGCAATCCAAAATGGCTATTTCAAGCCACTTATACCAGGCAGCAGCTGCCATGGATTTCTATGTCAATATCTGCCATATTGCTAAAGTTGTAGAAGAGAAGCTACTGAAGGAAAAGGAATTTGTTTCCCATATACATACTGAGATATCTGAATTAAAGGGACAACATTCCTCTGCTTCTCAGTCTCGAACTCAACTCTTGGAGAAAAAGGCCCAATTAGAGGAAGAGTTAGCAGCAGTTAACCTAGCCTTAGATCGTACTGCTAAAAAGCTGCAAATTACCAATAAAGGGCTAGCTGATCGTAGACATGACATGGCTACAACCATTCAATTTTTCCCATCCCTTAGGAGTAGAGAATCAATTGTAAGGGAACAATTGAAGCATTGTACTAATTTCTGGGCCAATTTATGGCTACATGTACTTAATTCTTTATGAAATGAAAACCTTTTATTATCTATCTGAGTGTCTCATGTTCTCTCATTATTTTATTTGGCACTCTCTACACTCCTTGTATCTCCCACACAGTTGGATCATAAGGCTTCAGGTACCTGCCATTAATTTTCTTGGAATGCACATAACCATTCAGGTTCCTTAGATGGTAGGCTCCTCCAGACAAGACTCTATGAACCTGATATGGTCCTTCCCAATTAGATGACCATTTGCCAAATTTATGGCTCTTAATGCCTATTGGAAGTATTGTCTTCCATATTTAGTCACCTTCATCAAAGCTGATGTGCTTGACTTTCTTGTTATAACTTCTGGTTGCCTTTTTTTTTTTTTGGAAAATGATATTGTTCAATGCCAAGATTCTAGCCTCATCCATATGTTCTATTTCCAAGAACATGCTTTGATGATATTGTTCAGAAGTTAACTGGTCTTGGCCTTTCACCCCTTAAAGACTTAATGTTAACTTCCACAAACAAAACTGTATCATGCCCATACACTAAGGCAAAAAGAGTGACTCTTGTATTTGACCTTGGAGAAGTCTAATAAACCCATAATACATCTAACAACAAGTTATGTCAATCCCTAGGATTGTCTTTTACAACTCTTTGTATTCCTTTTTTTAAGGACTTATTGGATGATTCTACCTAACCATTTACTTGTGCATAATAAGGGGTGGAATTAATAAGGCTAATTCCAAATTCTGCTGTGAAAGATTTTACCATCTTTCCATCAAATACAGTCCCATTATCTATAGTTATGGTCTGTGAGATGCCAAATCTGTGAATCCGATCTTTAATAAATCCAATAACTTCAGTTTGATCCACAGCCTTATATGGTTTAGTTTCGACCCACTTAGTGAAGTAATCTGTGGCCACTAGGATGAAACAATGGTACTTCGAGGAGGGTAGATGTATTTTTCCTATCATAACCATAGTCCAACCTCTAAATGGCCAAGGCTTCACAACTGTATGCAAATCAGTTATTGACACATGTCTTATCATACAATACTTTTGGCATGCCTGACAACCTCTAGCATATTCTATACAGTCTTTAAGGATGGTTGGCCAATAATAAGAATGTCTTCAAAGCAGCCATCTCATCTTCACACCAGGCTGATGGGCACCACAAATGCCTTCATGTACTTCAGCCATAGCCGTCAATGCCTCATTTGGCCCTAGACATTCCAATAATAACCCATTTGCTTCCCTTTTATACAGAGCATTACCATACACTATATATTGCATGGACTGTAATTTAATCTTTATGTTGGCCTTCGAAGATGGGCCAATCAAGTACTGCATCATTGGATATCTCCAATCTTGATCTTGTAAGTCATTATGATTGACTTCCAACATAATGCCCCTTTTAACTAAAGGTGGTATTAATTTTTGATACGTTGCTTGACTTATGTTCAATTGAGTGTCATCCTTTCTTCTGAAATTCGAAACCTTCTGAGCTACATCATTAGCTTTGTTATTCATGAACCTTGGGATATAAGTCACATTTGCTATCTAAAACTGAGAAAGCAAATGTAATGCAGCAACATAATATGGCAACATGCTTGCACTTTGACATTTGAAAATTCATTTTACTTGGTTGACTACCAATTAAAAGTCTCTTAATATGTCAACTGTATGAGCTTGTAATCCAATAAATATTTCAAGTCCCATTATTAAAGCTTCATATTCAGCTTGATTATTGGAACAAGTGATTTCATCAACTCTAAAATCACGTGTGGTTTCTACCCCCTGTGATTATTTAATTACAACACCAATTCCAATCAGACCATTGGCCTTTGATCCATCAAACCACATTTGCCAGGGCTGAACATTGACCATGCTAAGATCAATTGTCTCTTGGCTTTCTGTTTGATACGGATGATCTGTCAAAAATTTAGCCAAGACTTACCCTTTTACTGCCTTTTAGGGGATATATTCTAGATGAAACTCTAAAAGAGCCAACATCCATTTGTCAATTCTTCCTCTTAGCATAAGTCTAGATAATAGGTATTTAACCAAGTTTGTGGTTGCAATTACCAAGACGACGGTAGGCAGAAGATAATATCTTAATTTCATTACTGCAAAGTACAATGCGAGGCACAGCTTTTCTACAGCTGAGTATTTACATTCACAAGAATTTAAAAACCTACTAAGGTAATAAACTGCTTGCTCTTTATCTTCTTCATTGTCCTGAGTTAGGAAAACTCCAAATGAATCTTCTGCTGCAGCAATGTATAACTTCAAGGGTTTATTTCTCCTTGGTGGCATCAACACTGGAGGTTTGGCCAAGTAGGCTTTAAGTCCTTCAAAAGCAGCTTGATGCTCAGCTGTCCACACAAATTTTTCTTCATTTCTCAGCTTTAACAAAGAAGAAAATACTTTAGTTTTTCCTATAGTGTTAAAAATAAATCTTTGAAGGAAATTAATTTGACCAAGGAACTTTTGTAATTCTTTCTTGCTTGATGGAGGTTTGGCTTCAATGACGGTTTTGGCTTTATTCTGATCAATTTGTATTTCCTTCTTGTGCACTACATACTCCAAGAAGTTTCCAGCTGATACACCAAAAGCACATTTGAGAGAATTAGGTTTCAACTTGAACTTTCTTATTCTCTCGAAAGCTGCTGTCAAGTGAGTCAGGTGCTTCTCCATAGACTAAGACTTCACAACAATATCATCAATGTAATACTTTAGGTATCCTCCAATGAGATCATGGAAAATAGTATTCATTGCCCTCTGATATGTTGCCCCAGCATTCTTTAAACCAAATGGCATTTTAACCCATTCAAAGGTGTCAATATTCCCAAAACACCTAAATGCTGTCTTATGGACATCTTCCTCTACAATACAGATCTAGTTGTTGTCACGACCCAAACCCGGCCCTATGGGTTTAGCACCGTAACCGGCCAGTAATCCGTAATTACCGAAGGCCTGCTTAACAGTAATACAGTATAACAGAGTTCAGGGCCTGGCGGAAGCCAATACAGTAAATAACTAAGTGTATTGAGCTGTGAAAATCTGTATGCCAAAAACATTTTTCATGCATTCATACGGTTCAGAACAGTACAGTCTATACAATGATACACAAACATTCAGTACAGGGACTTAATCCCTCCGTAACAGTACAGTAAACATTCAGTTTATACAATGATACAAAACTGTGAGGAGACCGATGGGAAAAACTCAAAACAAAATCCCAAAGCCATGAATGGCAACACGGAACCTCACAGTGAGGCGCATAGGCTGGCTGACAAAACTGGAATAACCCCGACGCTTCTAGCTCTGGTCCGGTGCCTGTACACCTACATATTATATGAGCAGTGAGCTAAAGCCCAGTGAATAACATAATGTATATAAAGAGGTTAAGAATGTAATGTCCTTACAGTAATGAAAACAGTTCATTATTTCAATCAGTATCACAGTCGTTCAGTACAATAAACAGTCATATGTGGTACATCCATTAGCATAACAGTAACAGTAGGTCAAAAGACCGAACAGTAATGATGGCAGTCATTCAGTAAACAGTATGGTTCCACAAGGGAACCGACAGAGATCTCTGTAACAGTAACAGTCAGTAACAGTAGTGCTAAGGATGCCACAATACAGTTCAGAAATAAAGGACATACATTCCTTCAGTAAATAATATCAGTTCAATAAACAGTTCAGTTCAGTATTCAAAAGGTAACCATTTTGAACATATCTTTTACAATCGTTACTCACAGTGATTGGGCTACAATGTGCTAGAGCGCGTCTCTCCAGTCGCCAACCCTAAACAGTTAACAAATAGAACGCACACTAAGCTTAACAGTCGGGAATGATGATAATTGAATCCTTAAATTTCCTCGGTGTGGTTCTACGTCTAAATCCTCATTAAGATGTCTTAAACTAGGCCTAAGAATGCCTAGAATGGGATGAGGATGCAAAAATACAGTTGGAAGGCATTTTTCAAAAGTTGCTGAAAATAGGATCCTCGCTCGAGCGAGCCTTCCTTCGCTCGAGCGAGCTTCCAAAATCAAAGGATTCGCTCGAGCGAACAATCCTTCGCTCGAGCGATGATGAACAGTAAAAGTACTGGATGCTCGAATTTTACGCGCGATACCACGCTCGATGCTCGCTCGAGCGAGCTTGCAAAACCAAAGGGCTCGCTCGAGCGAGGAATCCTTCGCTCGAGCGAGGAAGCCAAATCTGGAATTTCCAGATTTGTCTCCCAAGTTCGAACTAAGCATTCAAACATCCAAAACTCAACCTCTTGGCCCCAAATTCTGGAAAATACATCCAATACAATGAATAACAAGTTTCAAAAGCCAATTTACACATGCAAGGGCCAAGAGTGGACCAATTAAAGCCATTTTTCAAACCCATTTCAAGAACAATTTCAAGACATGCAATGCATGAACTTTAAACAAATTTTGAACTTCAAATCTTGCTCTAATGAGCTCAATCTGTGAAAAAGATAAAATCATGGTCTTAAACATTAACATGTACATGCATGCATCATTTGCCATGAAATCAACTCAAACTCATCAATTCTTACATGCATGCAACAATGGAGTTCTAACTCAACACATTTGAGCAAAATCATGGTTTATCCTACAATGGAGCATGAATCATGTAAGAATCAAGCTAAACACAAGAATGTAGGGAGACATTCCTACCTTAGTCTTGAAATCAAGGTGTGGGAGCTCAAATATGAAATCTATGCTTAAAATCCTTCAAGTCTATGAGCAATTCCTCAAGAACAAGTTGAATTCACTCTAACTCTCTCACTCTCTCTCTCTAAATTCGGTGGGCTCAAAGGGGTTTGGTCTGAGGAAGTGTTTTGATATGATATAAACAAGGCTCAAACAAGATTAAACAAAACTCCACTCAATGGCATTACCGTAATTACGTCAAACTCTTTAATTGACTTAATTTAATCTGATTTAATCATTCCTAATCAATTTTCAGATAATTATACCATTAAATCACAAATATTCTACCGATTACAAAACACTAAACGGTTCTCCATTCGGCCGCCGATAAGGCCTTCAATTAGCAGTTTAAACATAAATTCAAACAGATAATCATAAATCAAACAGATGCAATATGCAATTCAATAAATAAACTTATTCAATTCAGTTCGATTTCAATCGTTTATTCAGTACTTCAGTTAATTCAATTATCAGTCATTATCAATTCAATTTAGCAGTAATCAGTATATAATTCAGTGGTTTATCGGTAATCAGTACGAGGGTTGTTACAGTCTCCCCTCCTTATAAGGAGTTTAGTCCTCTAAACTCGAGTTACCTTCAGTTTGGAAGAAAACAGGATTCAGTGGAAACAAATCAGGATATCTTTTCGCCATGTCATCTTCCCTTTCCCAAGTGGCATACACACCACCATGATTCTGCCAGTCTACTTTCACTAGCGGAATTTCCTTGTTTCTCAGTTTCTTGATCCGTCGGTTTACAATCTGTATAGGCCGTTCCTCATAAGTGTAGTCATCACTCAACACTACTCGGGTAGGCTCAATCACATGAAACGGATCTCGAAGATAGTCTCAACATCGAAATGTGGAAGACGTTATGCATATGCTCCATCTCAGGAGGAAGTGCAACTTGATACGCCACCGGATTATTCTCAATCACTTCATACGGTCCGACATACCGCGGCGCTAATTTGCCTTTGACTCCAAAACGAGTCTGGCCTTTCATTGGTGTCACTTTCACGAACACGTGATCACCCACTTCATACTCTCTATCCCGTCTTCTAACATCCGCATAACTTTTCTGTCTACTCTGTGCAGTTTTCAATCTTTGCTGTATCAGTTTGATCTTTTCAGTCGTCTCATACACAATCTCGGGCCCAAGCAACGGCCCATCCCCAACTTCTGCCCAGCAAATTGGAGATCTACACTTTCTGCCATACAATGCCTCGAAAGGCGCCATACCAATGCTCGAATGGTAGCTGTTGTTGTAGGCGAATTCAGCCAATGGCAAATGACTTTCCCAGTTCCCTTGGAAATCAAGGACACACATTCTCAGTAGATCCTCTAAAGTCTGGATGGTCTTTCTGACTGTCCATCTGTCTGAGGATGATAGGCACTACTCAGCCTCAATTCGGTACCCAATGCAGTCTGTAGGCTTTGCCAGAACCTCGATGTAAACTTCGAATCCCTGTCAGAAACAATAGACACAGGCACTCCGTGCAGTCTAACAATTTCATCAATATAGATAACAGCCAATTTATCCGCATTATAGATTGTCTTGACAGGTAGGAAGTGTGCAGACTTAGTCAATCTATCAACAATAACCCAAATAGAATCCATACCTTTCTTGGAGCGAGGTAATCCAACGATAAAATCCATCGTGATATGCTCCCATTTCCACTCTGGTATGGGTAAGGGTTGCAGTAATCCGGCAGGTCGTTGATGTTCAGCTTTGACTTGTTGGCAATGAAGACACTTAGACACAAAGTCGGCAATTTCTTTCTTCATTCCCGGCCACCAGAAATTCTGTTTCAAATCTTGATACATTTTCGTATTCCCCGGGTGGATAGAAAATTCGAACTGTGGCCTTCTTGGAGAACTCTTCTTTTCAATTCAGTGTCATTTGGTACACACAGTCTATCTTGAAATTTCAGTACATTGTTGTCAAATTTGAACCCCGGTCTCGGTTTTGAATCTCTCTCTTCGATGATTTTCTTCAAGTAATCATCCAGTTGCTGTTTCTCCTTAATCTCTTCAATCAATGCTGGTTGGGCAGTAATGGCAGCTAAGGTTCCACCTTGTTCTTTCAAGACAACTTCAATTTCAAACTTTTCAATGTCACAAAGCAATTCTTTCTGTCCAGTCAGCAAACAGGCTATGTTCCCAATCGATTTCCGGCTCAAAGCATCGGCAACGGTATTGGCTTTCCCTGGGTGATACAGAATCTGTAGGTCATAATCTTTGATCAGTTCAAGCCATCTCCGCTGTCTCATGTTCAGTTCTTTCTGTGTGAAGAAATACTTCAAGCTCTTGTGGTCGGTGTATACTTCACATGTTGCCCCATACAAATAGTGACGCCAAATTTTCAATGCAAAAACCACTGCAGCAAGTTCAAGATCATGGGTTGGGTAATTCTTTTCGTGGTCTCAACTGTCGGGAAGCATAAGCAATAACTCTCCCATTCTGCATTAAAACACATCCCAAACCCTTATGAGAAGCATCACTAAAAACAGTGTAACCATCTGTACCTGAGGGTAGAGTCAGGATCGGTGCAGTCACAAGTCTGGTTTTCAATTCTTGGAACGCTGTCTCCCTTTGGTCAGTCCAGTCAAATGATGTCCCCTTCTGAGTTAACTGAGTCAATGGTAGGGCAATTTTGGAGAAGTCTTTAACAAATCTTCTATAGTATCCAGCCAATCCCAAAAAGCTTCGGACTTCAGTCACATTTGTCGGTCTAGGCCAGTCCACTACAGCTTCAATTTTCTGAGGATCAACAGAAATTCCATCCTTGCTAATAACATGTCCTAGAAACATTACATGGTCAAGCCAAAATTCACACTTAGACAGTTTAGCATACAGTTTCTGTTCCCTTAGGGTCTGTAGGGCAAGTCTTAGATGGTGTTCGTGTTCTTCAGCAGTCTTAGAATAAATCAGGATGTCATCATATAAATACTACAATGAAATCATCAAGGTACGGTTTAAAAATTCTGTTCATAAGGTCCATAAATGCAGCTGGGGCATTCGTGACTCCGAACGGCATAACCAAAAATTCATAATGTCCATACTCGTTCTGAAAGCAGTTTTTACCGATGTCTTCTGGTTTGACTTTCACTTGGTGATATCCGATCTGAGATCGATTTGGAAACACTTGTGCACCCTGTAACTGGTCAAATAATCATCAATACGTGGCAATGGATATTTATTCTTTACAGTTACCTTGTTCAGTTCGCGGTAATCAATACACAGTCTCAGTGAGCCATCTTTCTTCTTTACAAACAAAACAGGTGCACCCCACGGTGAAGTACTGGGTCTGATAAACTTTTTGTCTAACAGTTCCTGCAATTGCACTTTCAATTCCTTCAGTTCAGTTGGAGCCATTCTGTAAGGAGCTTTTCGATATCGGCTGTGTACCCGGAATCACATCCACAGTAAATTCAATTTCCCTGTCAATCAAATCCCCTGGCAATTCATCTGGAAACACATCTGGGAATTCTCTGACTAATAGGAATACAATTCATATCAGTTTTAACACTATCATCAGTAGGCACAGTCAACACAGAACACAGATATCCTTTACACCCCTTTCTAATAGTCTAACACTTTTTACAGAAGAAATCAGATACGGTGGGGGTACTACTACTCAATTCCATTAAACACAAAATTCCGGTAAGCCGGTGGACGGAAAACTACTTGTTTTGTTACACAGTCTATAGTGGCATGATACTTTTGTAACCAATCCATCCCCATATTACATCAAAATGATCGATATTCAATGGCAGTAAATCAATTAAACAAATGCATATCCCCAACAATAATCTCACAAGCAGGATATATATATGCACATGTCATGGATCCCCCAAAGGTGATGATACTGCTAACAAGTAATTCATAGGCTCTAAGGGTCTATTCAATTTTCGTGAGAAAGCATGTGACACATAAGAATGTGTAGACCCCGAATCAATCAATACATATGCATTTTGAGCACAAATAGAGAGGATACCTGACACAACAGTCTCGGTATTCTGCACGTCTCCCGGTACTAGGGCAAACACTCGGCCCTGCCTCATAGGCTCTTTCCCGGTAGCTTTGGGGTTAGGCTTCGGTGCTACATTTGATGCTGCTACGCTCGGTGCAGCTTTACTACTGGATTGCGGGGCAGAGGGACAGTCTTTAATTCTGTGGCCCACCTTGCCACACCTAAAACAAGCTCCAGAAATCTGATAGCAAACCCCTTTGTGCTTGTTGCCACATATGGAACAGGGTGGAGTAAATCCACTCCCTTGGCTGGGGCTAGTTGTCGACCCCGTATTTTGTTTCTTGTTTGCAGAGTTATGCTTGCCTTTCTTGAATTTGAAACCCTGCCTTTTACCTTGCCACTCAGTTGTTGGTGTTTCGGATTGTTTCACTGCTGCAATATTCGTCTCGGCCATCAATGCCCGGTCGAGAACACCCACATAAGTTGGCATTTTCAAAACACTTATCGATCCTGATAGCAACACTAAGGCCGCCTTCAAACCTCCTGGCCTTCTTATAATCGGTATCCACCATATGTGGTGCATACCTAGCAAGTTCGGTAAATTGCTTCTCATACTCGGCAACAGACGTCTTGCCCTGTCTTAACTGTTCAAACTCAGTCACTTTTCTGTCCCTGATGCACTGAGGAAAATATTTTTCAAAGAAGGACTCTTTAAACTGAGCCCAAGTCATAACAACTCATCATCACGAGTAAGCATCCACCATCTCCTCGCCTCTTCCTGCAAGGTGAAGGTGGCCAACAGTACCTTGTGTGCCTCCGAACATGGAAATACCTCGAACAACTTTTCTGTCTCTAAAATCCAAGCCTCAGCTTTCAATGGTTCAAGGCCTCCCTGAAAGGATGGCGGTTTCAACTTGCTGAACTTATGGGTCAGTGCAATAATGTCCACCTCATTAGCATTCACATTCTGTACATTCTGTTCCGGTTGCACCGGAGAAGGAGGAGGAGGTGGGGGCGGTTGGTTCTGTTGTTGGTCCAATCTTTCAATTATCAGTCCCATCATTAGCTCAAGTCTGGCCATTCTGGCCTCAGAGGATGATGATCCAGTTTCATTTGCAGTGTTTATGTTATCCATTTCACTATAAACAGTTATAACAGTTATCATTATAGGCAGTTGTACAATTAGACAGTTTAACATTTAACACTTAATCAATCAGTCATAAGCACACACTTTTCAAATTCATGAGATGCCCTAATTGCTTTTCTAGGACACCCTATAGCTCATTTGGACACGTGTGTGCGGTATAACTCGTGGTTAAGTATCGCTCTGATACCACTCTGTCACGACCCAAACCCGGCCCTATGGGTTTAGCACGTAACCGGCCAGTAATCCGTAATTACCGAAGGCCTGCTTAACAGTAATACAGTATAACAGAGTTCAGGGCCTGGCGGAAGCCAATACAGTAAATAACTAGTGTCCATTGAGCTGTGAAAATCTGTATGCCAAAAACATTTTTCATGCATTCATACGGTTCAGAACAGTACAGTCTATACAATGATACACAAACATTCAGTACGGGGACTTAATCCCTCCGTAACAGTACAGTAAACATTCAGTTTATACAATGATACAAAACTGTGAGGAGACCGATGGGAAAAACTCAAAACAAAATCCCAAAGCCATGACATGGCAACACGGAACCTCACAGTGAGGCGCATAGGCTGGCTGACAAAACTGGAATAACCCCCGACGCTTCTAGCTCTGGTCCGGTGCCTGTACACCTACATATATATATGAGCAGTGAGCTAAAGCCCAGTGAATAACATAATGTATAAAGAGGTTAAGAATGTAATGTCCTTACAGTAATGAAAACAGTTCATTATTTCAATCAGTATCACAGTCGTTCAGTACAATAAACAGTCATATGTGGTACATCCATTAGCATAACAGTAACAGTAGGTCAAAAGACCGAACAGTAATGATGGCCAGTCATTCAGTAAACAGTATGGTTCCACAAGGGAACCGACAGAGATCTCTGTAACAGTAACAGTCAGTAACAGTAGTGCTAAGGATGCCACAATACAGTTCAGAAATAAAGGACATACATTCCTTCAGTAAATAATATCAGTTCAATAAACAGTTCAGTTCAGTATTCAAAAGGTAACCATTTTGAACATATCTTTATACAATCGTTACTCACAGTGATTGGGCTACAATGTGCTAGAGCGCGTCTCTCCAGTCGCCAACCCTAAAAGTTAACAAATAGAACGCACACTAAGCTTAACAGTCGGGAATGATGATAATTGAATCCTTAAATTTCCTCGGTGTGGTTCTACGTCTAAATCCTCATTAAGATGTCTTAAACTAGGCCTAAGAATGCCTAGAATGGGATGAGGATGCAAAAATACAGTTGGAAGGCATTTTTCAAAAGTTGCTGAAAATAGGATCCTCGCTCGAGCGAGCCTTCCTTCGCTCGAGCGAGCTTCCAAAATCAAAGGATTCGCTCGAGCGAACAATCCTTCGCTCGAGCGATCTGATGAACAGTAAAAGTACTGGATGCTCGAATTTTACGCGCGATACCACGCTCGATGCTCGCTCGAGCGAGCTTGCAAAACCAAAGGGCTCGCTCGAGCGAGGAATCCTTCGCTCGAGCGAGGAAGCCAAATCTGGAATTTCCAGATTTGTCTCCCAAGTTCGAACTAAGCATTCAAACATCCAAAACTCAACCTCTTGGCCCCAAATTCTGGAAAATACATCCCAATACAATGAATAACAAGTTTCAAAAGCCAATTTACACATGCAAGGGCCAAGAGTGGACCAATTAAAGCCATTTTTTTCAAACCCATTTCAAGAACAATTTCAAGACATGCAATGCATGAACTTTAAACAAATTTTGAACTTCAAATCTTGCTCTAATGAGCTCAAATCTGTGAAAACAAGATAAAATCATGGTCTTAAACATTAACATGTACATGCATGCATCATTTGCCATGAAATCAACTCAAACTCATCAATTCTTACATGCATGCAACAATGGAGTTCTAACTCAACACATTTGAGCAAAATCATGGTTTAATCCTACAATGGAGCATGAATCATGTAAGAATCAAGCTAAACACAAGAATGTAGGGAGACATTCCTACCTTAGTCTTGAAATCAAGGTGTGGGAGCTCAAATATGAAATCTATGCTTAAAATCCTTCAAGTCTATGAGCAATTCCTCAAGAACAAGTTGAATTCACTCTAACTCTCTCACTCTCTCTCTCTAAATTCGGTGGGCTCAAAGGGGTTTGGTCTGAGGAAGTGTTTTGATTATGCATATCCAAGGCTTCAAACAAGATTAAACAAAGGCTCCACTCAATGGCATTACCGTAATTACGTCAAACTCTTTAATTGACTTAATTTAATCTGATTTAATCATTCCTAATCAATTTTCAGATAATTATACCATTAAATCACAAATATTCTACCGATTACAAAACACTAAACGGTTCTCCATTCGGCCGCCGATAAGGCCTTCAATTAGCAGTTTAAACACATAAACATAAACAGATAATTAACGAATTAAACAGATGCAACATGCAATTCAATAAATGAACATATTCAAATTCAGTTCCAATTTCAATCGGTTTATTCAGTACTTCAGTTACTTCCATTATCAGTCATTATCAATTCAATTTAGCAGTAATCAGTATATAATTCAGTGGTTTATCGGTAATCAGTACGAGGGTTGTTACAGTTGTAACCAGAATATCCATCCATCATAGACAAAATCGTGTGTCCTGCTGAACTGTCCACCAATAAATCTACTATGGGCATGGGGTACTTATCTTTTGGGGTTGCTAAATTCAGATTTCTAAAATTTATGCATACCTTCATTTTACCATTCTTTTTTACCGCAGGCACAATGTTGGACAGCCATTTAACATATTTGACTGTTCTAATGAAGCCTGCGGTAAAGAGCCTAAGAATCTCTTCTTTCACCTTTTGAACCACTTCAGGACTCATCCGTCTTGGTTTCTGCTTGTATGGCTTGAAATTAGACTTCATAAGGAGCCTATGTTCCACTAATGACATATCCAATCCAGGTAGTTCATTGTACGACCAAGCAAAACAATCCTTATATTGTTTTAAGACCACCAATAACTGGTTCTTGTCACAAGGACTTAATTAAGCACTGATGTAAGTGGTTGTTGTATTGAATCTTCGCCCAGGTTGACTTATTCTAAAGGGTCTTGTACTTGAGCACTCACTAATGCTCTCTCTTTACCTTCTTCCACCCTTGAAGCAACCCTTCTATTTTGTTCTGCTCCCACCTTTTCTAGTTTAACATCTGTACTTTTTTCTTCATAGACAAAATATGTCCATAAAGCATCTTCTTGTATTTCCTAGACTTTATTTTCAATGTCTAATACATAGTATTTACCAAGAGCCAATGGTTTGACCACTTGGTGCATCTGACTATAGCCAACTATTATGGCTTCTTGCTTTTTCCCCTGTACTTTCTGAACTATTGCCTTTATGTCCAATGCTGAAAATTCGATTAAAGCCAATGGATTGGCTTGTTGGTCTTGATCTTTCTGTCTACAATCAGGCATCATCATCATCTTTATTGACAAACTCTTCTCAACACTCTCTGCACTAAGTGTTTCAGGTGTGCTACTTCCTCATCAGCCGTCACTTCGGCTGCTTCATCAGGCTTCCTCAGCACACTGAGCGGTACAACCCCTTCAGTGTATAGCTTAGCCTCAGCAAAATCAACACGAGCAATAAAAGGCTGCGGATCTGTATTGATTTCCTCTGTTTCCTCATTGCACAGAGCTATCATCATCTTCTAATGTAAAAAGGAAGGCACACACTTGTTGGTGTGGATCCAGTCCCTGCCAAGTAAAGCATTATACTTAGCATTACTATCTATAACAAAGAATGCTGTCATGCAATCTCTGGTTCCCACACTTAGGTTGATGGATAAAATACCCTGAGCCATTTGCTTATCCCCAGCAAAACCAGCAGCGGTTGTACTGGTGGGGATCAACCTAGGATTTCTCTTTCCCAGCTTCTTCAAAGAGGACTTTGGAAGCAGGTTTACTACTGCACCATTGTCCACTAAACACCATGTTCATCTCTATCCTATCGAAGTAAGCTGATATACAAGGACTTAACGTGCTGGGTCATAGATATTGTGATACTCGAAGGGATATGAGAGGTTAAGGTCACTTCTCACCTTCTTCGTCAGTATCCATTGGCTTGGCCACTTCTAACTCATCTTGAATCATGCTGACCTGCGAATCTTCACTAGAAACTGGAATGGGGTCATTTTCCTGACGTTCCTAGTCTCCCTCTTCAGCTTGGAATTCCTGTGACAACATATATACCATGTTCACTGGTACTGAAGGGAATGAGTCAAACTGTACTACTGGCTGCAATTGCTCTTCTTCCGTTTGGGCCTATTCTGAAGCTTGGGAGGCATCATCCATGCTACACTCTGGTACCTCAGTACTGGTGGTTTTCTTTGAATTAACTCGCTTGTGATCTGTTTCTGTTGGCTTTTCGACCAAAAAGGTTTGTTTAGCCATGAAGGCTTCAAACATCTCATCTTCAGTCAATTTTTTCCTTTAGCCTAGTTCAACTTCTCCTTCTGTCTCACTGTCGCTTTCCATCAAGGCCTTTTCAAGATCTACTAAGCTGGACCTTTCCTTGGCTTTCAGTTCAATGTGAACCTTAGCCAATTGCTCTCTGCTGACGCTTCTTTTGATCTGAGGAGCCAGCTTTGGACTTTCTTTTTTCTCTGTCTGGCCTTTTGACTGGGCCAATGAAGAACTCTCTCCACTTTCCTTCAAATCCCTTTGGTACTGGGTGTACCTTCGCCAGATCTTCCTCCTTTGAGACCTAGAAATTACTGAAACCATATTTGGTTCCATTGTCTTTTGGTGCTTGAGTAATATCCAATTATTTGGAGCCACCAAGGGAGGTTTAATCATCCTGCCCTTATCTCCAAAAATATTTCTCTAGGTAGGTATTTCCTTAGGCTTGTTCTACATGACAAACCAATCTGGAACCCCAGGTACCCATGAACTCACTAGTTCAGTTGCTGAACTTGCTTTCCCAGTCTTTGAAGCCCCTTCGAAGCTAACTATTGAGGCCAATCACTGGCGTTGGCACCTTGTCTCGAACCTAATTTAGGCCTTCTCTTAGGATATTTGCCTTGCATCTTATTCGAAGTTGACTTTGGAGGCCAATCACTTGCTCTGCTTCCCTGACTTGAGCCTAATTCAGGCATTCTCTCGAGATAATTGCCTTTCATCCTATAGTAATTGGGTGGTTTGAACTCATGTAAAGGTCTCTTACCCTTGGATTGCATTCTAGTGGCTGATGGTCCAACCAAAAATGGCTACTGTCTAGAACTAGTTGGGTATGGCCTTCTGTTGTAGGTGTTGGTTGACTTAGGGTGTTTCTATACATCCTTGTAATGCTACTTCCCATCAATTGGGAGCCATTTCAGCACATTTGTAACTTAACCTGCACCTGGGACACATCCTTTGCATGACAGCTGCCTCAAGAATCATTATCCAGTGCTTTCTCACTAGAGTCATCCTTTCGGTTTGCAAAGCTCTGTCCATTTGCTGGTGCACTTCTAGTATCTTTCTTGAAAGTAGTCTAGCTAGCAACATACATTTGCACATTAACCTACTCCAATTCCTTCAAGGATAGGTTTTGGAAATCTAGCATGCCAACATTGGCTGCAACCTCCCCAATCTCTGGAAACGGATTGGTGTCAATTTCCATAACTTTCTTTGCATTGGCTGGAAACTTTAGCCTCCATTTTCGAATCTGTTTTGGATCCTGTCCCGAAAAACAATACAGTTTTTAGTTGAATGAGACTAAGAATTGTGTCATTTATAGTACATTTTTCCTTTAAGTTCTTCTAGGGTAGGGATCTTAACTCCCTTTGGTAACTTTAGGAAATTTGCTGCAAGCAAATAATCAAAAATGTCATTTGCTTTTATTAAATCAAAAGAATACTTCCTATGAAAATCTTTCTTTTTAAACTGCTACTTTATTGTACTGTCTTTCTGAATTAATGCCTCACAGATCATAGGTTCTTTTCCTACGCTTTTTACTACATTAATTTCATAATTAGGATTCCTATAATAGGTCTTATATGATGCATTACTTCGATCCTGTTTTTTCTCAAATAAAAATTCATATCTAGACACCTTATAGGTTAATTTCACTAAGTTTCGAAACTCAGTTGAATCGAACTTCTTTCGAAGCCTAACCAGATCATTTTGAGCCAATCTCACAAATTCAGGCTCTGGTAGAATGACCCTACACTTGTTTCGTGCTCTTTTGAATTTGGTAATGAATTGAGCAGCCTTCTCATTAGGCCTTTAGCTCAGCCTTGCCAAATCTGCCATAGAAACCTCAGGCTCTGTTTGGAAGAATTGAGTATAAAATGCCTCTTCCATTTGCTAGCAAGTTTGGATAGAGCCAGGTGTAAAGTTAATATACCATGCAAAGGCTGCCCCAGTTAAAGAATTTGGAAAGAGATTCAATTTCATATAATCATTATTAGTAAATTCACCACATTGGCCTGTAAATTTGGCAATATGTTTTACTGTTGACTGGTTTCCATTTCCATAAAAGAGAGCAAAATCTGGTATTCTAAACCCCCTTGGGTATTCATGTACCCTATCCACCCATTCTGTGTATGACTTTCTATATACAGGAGTTTGGACCCCCCGAGCCATGGGTCCACACATCTCTCTGACAATATTAGCAATTTGGTCCCTAGGAACCATAATCTGTACTTGTTGGACTACTACTGGAGGAGCAAACACAGGATTTGGCAGAACTCCATGTGCTTGAGGTCCTCTTGGTCCATAGAGGTATATTTAGGAATGGTTGTCCTTGTGGTACTGGTTGTTGTTGAGGGTATGGTTGACCACTCTGGGCCTGTCCTGCGAAAGGTGCTGCAAGAGAAGGAACAAGTGTTGTTTCTCTTCCAGCCGCAGGAAACCCTTCCAACTCCCCAGGTGTGAATTCGAACAGAGGGTTAGTGAACCCCCTTGTGCCAAGCATGACGTCGAACATGGGATTTAGAAACATTCTCATGCCATTTTCTGTGTTGGCCCAGATCCACCAATTTGTATGGCTTTGCTGTTAGGTAATGGCATATTTTGATTTATTAAAGGCCTCGAAAGAGGCTCATACCATGACTAAGATACAAGTGATGGTCTTTTATAATTTTGATTACTAGTCTAACCATTAATATGTCCATTAATTTGCATAGGTTGTTTATCTTTAGCCAATTTTGCTAAAGAACATTTGAATTTTCCCTCATATGCCTTGTGACAGTTGGTTGATAGGAATTCATTCAATCCATAAAGGATATTGCTAATCTTTCCATTGTATACATTAGCTGCAATCCCATGGCATCTACCAAGCCTCCCTACGGATTCATTGGCTGGGTAGACAGAATAGTAGATTGTCCAATTCCATGGCCTCATCCAATATTCTGAACATGTGGTGCATGTTCCGAGGTGCTAGTCTGTTTGACCATAGATTCTGATAAGATAGGTGCTTCCATAAGATGTGTTATTACATTATTCTTTAGATTAGGTACTTTTACCTCTACTTCCACACCTTCTTCCAGGCGTTCATTTTCTCCTTGTTTCAACGTCTAGCCATTTCAGAGTCCCACTGGGCGTGCCAAAAATATATATTGACTTTTTTGGCTTTCAAAGATTAATAATGTAAATTCAAGTGTGTCAATAAGGATCAATTAGTCCTTACAGAATTTATAATTACCAATCAATTATTAAACGATTGTGTTGAAATTCTTTCAACCTCAATGAAGATGACTTTTACTAGTGGCTTGTTTAGGAGAAAATTATGAATAGTAACAAGTAAATATAATTCAGAAATCGAATTTCGTTAAACAAATGAAAACTTACGATGAAGTTACAATGACCCAGCCTCGACGAGGTTCACAGCAACAAACTACTGAAAAACTACTCGTAGGAAATGAAGTACAATACATGAATTGAAGTGCTGGAAATATAAAAAACTGAAAATATAATACTGGAAAGAAAATGAAGTAAATAAACTAGTTTCTGAATCTAAGTCTGGGTCCTTCATTCTGGGGCCTTCCTTGCTATTTATACTTCTCAGTGGTAACCATCAAAGTGGGCTTCCAACCGTTGAAGCGTCCTCCTATGATTGCTAAACATCCTCTCTCATAGTCAATTCCACTACGCCACTCTTGCAGTTAGGTTTTCCTCTTGATTTTAAATTTAAATTTAAATTTATGAGTAACCGTTAGGCCACATCATCTTGTGTTTCTCAACTGTTCCAGTGCTACGCAAATCCATTATTATCAATACGAATTGCCACGTGTCCGACTTTGATTGGCAACTTATATTAACTCTCCAAATTACCCTCCTCGTGCCACATGTTAAATTGTGATTGGCTTATACAAAATATGTAGCCAGCACATGTTTTACTCGTAAATTTTTTTATTACATTTGACATTGTCTACGTGATATTGTCAAGAGCAATGAAATAATTACCTGACATTAATTAATCACCTTGTTTTGTTACAAAATATTTTCAAAGTTTCAAGAGAGATTTCCGTCCCTGCCCTCCCCCTCAAAAAAAAAAAATTATAAAAAAATATATATATTCTTTTTTTTTATTGTTTTAAAGAACAAAAAAAAATGTATTTTTAAAATAATAAAAATATATTTTTAAAATTTTAAACAATCAGGATGAATGTTCATATATAAATATGACCAAAATGTTAATATGGAAAGTGTTTGGATATATAAAGTACACACCATATGTACTTGTGTAAATTTTTATAGATATACATAAATTATCTCACAAAATCGTATAAGTTATCACAAATATACATAAATTATAATTTTTTAAATTTTTATGAATTAATTTATATATATTTGTAAAAATTTTAAAAAATGTATATAATACACACTTATACACTTAAAATTGCACAATCTATCTATCTATATCTATTTATTATTATTATTATATAAGGAAAAAGAGGTTTTTAGTGAAAAGACTTGTGAGCTCCAAAGTCTCATTCCATAATTACTAATTTTTGTGATTTAAAAATAATTTTGTTGGCTAACAAAGTAATTATAAATTAAAAAAATAATAATAATTCACTTAAAATTTTGAATTACAAGTTCATAAAATCCCTCCCCCTCAATATTTTTCCCTTTCTTAAATCTCATCTCATCTCATAACAAATTAACTATACATTAAAAAAACATTATATATTAAAAAAAACACACACACACAAATCTCATCTAATAACAAAATAATTATATATTTTACAAAAAAAAAATTATAAATTAAAAAAACAACGTAAAACCACAATTGTTAATTTTTGTAATTTTAAAAATAGTATTATTGGTTAACAAAGTAACCAATAATTGCTAAATATTTAAAATCATATTATTAGATTAAAAAAAAAACTAAAATTGCTAATTTTTATAATTTAAAAATATTTAAAAATCATATTATTAGCTAATAAAGTGACTATAGATTTAAAAAAATAATTGAATTATAAGTTCCAAAAATCTCTCCTTTAATATTTATCTCTTTCTTAAAGCTTATAATCTATTTATCTATGCTATATATTATACCAAATTGACTTTTCATCTTAGAGGCCCTAAGTGTTTCAAAACCTTAAATCTAATTTTTTGAATTTTATAAAAAAAAAATTAAACATCTATTGGCTATTCCAATGACATAAATACAAATATATTGCCGATAAAAAGAAAAAAAGAAAGAAAAAAAACACACAATTCTCAACCTTCCACTCATTCTCAAAATAATTCAAGCTTTTATTTAAAAAGAATATAAATCTCATATAATCTTTTCTTTCACAACTAGTCTAATCTATATAAATATAAAATTAAACCTAACATAAAATAAAAATTAAACATTATATCTAGATTCTCTCTATTCCATAATTAAACACAATTTATTCCCAAATAAATTTAAGCATATCTATACTATATATAATTTTTTTTTAAATCTCATAATTTATTATTTTTTATAATGATTCCATGATTTATAATTTAGAAAAGGAAAGATGACAAAAATTATTCTTGTGTACTCTTTCTCTAAGCCTTCATTTGGGATATGGGTTAGCTTTTTAGTTTTTTGGCTATTTTAACCTGAGGCTAAAAAGTTCGTTTGGGATAGACTTTTTGACTTTTTTGACTTTTGTGAGAGAAAAAATAAAATGATTATGGTTTTTGATATGATTTTTGTCTTATTGAGTTAAAAAGTCTATTTTTGTCTTTTTGTGACTAAAATAACCCCAACCCCACCCAAACCTTCATGCCAAACAAACCCTAACAAATTCTTTCTTCTACCTAAAAATCTCAGTCATCATCATTATACTTTTTCCAAAGACATTCATGTCTTCTCGCTCTATAAATATTACATTCATGAAACGATGAAACTCATTGTTTTTTAACTTTCTTTTATAAGACAATTTGGAGATTAGTTTTATATTAATTTATTGTATTCTTTAAAAATACTTTTTTATCTTTAGGTACACTATTTTTCTTCTTTATTTTATTTTTATTTTTATTTTATTTTATTTATCTATGACCATTTTTTGTTTTTGTATTTTATATTTTGTGTATCATTGCTCCTCCTTTCTACCAATAATTATCTATTTTTTGTTTATAATTATTTTTTGTTAGTTAGGGCTGTTTAGGGTATCCTAAATAAGTATATTTTTTCTTTTTGGACTAAAAAGCTGAGGAAAAAATATGGATGTTTGAGTCTTTTTATCTTTTTACGAAAAAATGTGTAATAAAAAATTATAAATAAATGTATACGAGAAGTAAGTGTAATAGGCTGTACGACACCTTTTTCCGGGCAGATTGTAGGAGATAAGAACATGATTGCCTCTTTCGCGAGCAACCATTTAGACTGTGTTGTTCGGCTCGTGGGGCCCATCACAAGTCCCCATTTTGATAATCTGAACCGTTCAATACGTAGAACTCGTCAAGTGTTATATACTTATAAAAAATCACATTGATCGGATTAGTTTTTGTTCACTAGTTAACTATAACACCATCCCTTTTTTTTATACAAAACTGATTTGATCATATAGTTAGTAATATCCGATCAACGTGATTTTTTACAGGCATATAGTACTCAACGATTTTTATATATTGAACGGTTCAGATTATCAAAATGTGACTCGTGGTGGCCCTCACGGGCCGAACAGTACAGTCTAAATGGTTGCTCGCGAAGGAGGCAATCATTTCTAAGACTAGTACAGCAGACCAATCACGCGGACAGTCCATCACTTCAGCAAAAGGTTGAGTTATATTTTTTTATGTGTAAATTTATTTATTTTCGTATTTTTTTGTGAATAGTGATAACTTTTTAGCTTTTTAAATAACTTTTTGACTTTTTGTCTTTTTCAAGACATGCCAAACCAGGCTTTAATATTATTTTACTAGAATTTTTATACTAAAATGGCATAATAGGATTATTGTATAATAAAAAACATGTCAATCATTATAAGGTGATAGGTCAAAATTCAAACAAAATCATTAATAAGTTTTTTGTATTGATTTTATGTTTGTATATCATTTTTTTTTAAATTACTTTAATATTTTTTTTTATATCATGATATGTGTTAATTGACAGTTGGTACACAACATTACTTTAAATGCATATAATAGTTTTTAAAGTCATAAAAAGAAAATATTAATTTAATCAATTTTTTCAAAACTTTTAAAAGTATTAGTCAATAATTTAATTATTCATCTTTAATATGTGCAGCTCATCTCTTCCTTTATAGTACTTCTCTCTCTACTCCATTGTGAGTTTATATATTTTTAGAAAAAAATCATATGTAATTTGAAATTTTGAATCTTTTTATATAGGAAGTTAAAAATAAATTTTAGAATTTAAAATATAGCTATATAAACCATATCTTTTTAAATATAGCTATTTTTATAATTAATTTTAATCTATCTATTACACATCCTTATTTATATTATTATATAAATAAAAATGTTGTACGATAATTGAAATTCAAAATCCTAATCTATTTTTTTTTTAAATTTAAAATTGTTAAAATGCATATGTTGCAATATCATTAATTTCTTCCTATTATGTCCTCAAAAATTTCTTCCTATTATAAATTTTATTTAAATCTTATAAGATTTGTTCAATGACTAATATTCAATTTTTGTAAAATATTCCAATATATTCCTTCCAAAAGTTAATAAAGCAAGTCTACAAATCATATTTTAAAATTCAAAATTATTGATATTTTTATTTTTGTCTTAAATAAGCATGTTAAATATAAATAGATATCTAAATAAAATTATACTTATTATGACATTAGTTTTAATTGAAATCACATTTTTTTAAAGTCTTTATTCATTTTTAATTTTTTTTTAATATTTTAAATTACATGTTACGATAATTCTTTCTTACTTATTAAGTTTTTTAAATTTCTTTAATTACGCCCTTCTCAAAAAACCAATATAACAATTTTTTAAAATTTATATATTTTTATTTAAAATTGTGTAGTATTAGAACTATATCATTTATTTTTATAACAAATCATAATTTTAATTGTTAATTGTCAATACAATAATTTTAATTTATCTATAGTATATATTATAGTAAAGAAAAATTTAAAACTAAATTCTTAAACTTATATATAATTTTTTTTATAAAAAAAATAAATATAAAATTAAAATAATTATTTAAAAAATATATTATTTTATTCCACACCTAACACGTCACATCACATGTTAATATATATATAAACAGCTCTGATATGGAGCTCGAAATTCAGAGGCACTAATGCCCCGAATTTTTATATCAGGTAAAAAAAAAAAAAAATTACTAAAACAGAAAATTAGTACCATTAGTACCAGCAATTTTAGAGCCACAAATCACTTTTCATATATAAATATGGGCAATGAAGTTTTTGAGATCATTATTATGGGGTGCGAAAGAAAGTACCAAAGAAAGTGTGAATGTTTGATTATGTGTCACGGACGAGATTCCTGACATTATTTTGTCGGGCAAAAGCACATTTTTTTATGCGATAAAATGAAGAAAAGATATTTTATTTATAATTTTCTATTTTATTAAGGAAATTTCAATATTTTTTGGGGGGTTAATATTAGAAACAATTATTAAAATCATATACTCCATCCGTCCCAAAATATTAGTCCCTTATTCTATTTTTCATTGTCCCAAAATATTAGTCCATCTTCTAAAATCAAGTACAAAAATAATATAAATTTTCTATTTTGTCATTCTTTTAAATTAATAAATAATATAAAAAGTATAATTATGCATTGATATTCTCAAAAAATGTACTATCAAAAGGGTCATTTTGGAAAATTAACTTTTTTTCAAATGCAATAATTGTACTACCAAAAAAAGTTGGATTCCCCAAAAGGGACCATTATTTTGGGACGGAGGGAGTAATTTTTTTTCCAAAGTTGTAATGGCGATTCAACTTTAATATTTTGAATAAAATAAGGGTAAATTACACTGACACCCCTTAAGATTTGATCTAATTATATCTCATTTTCTGATATTTTAGAAATTACATTCCTACGCATGTGGTTAATAGTTTTATTTCACAAATCATTTGCTTATATAAAAGGCAATAATTCATAGTAGAAAACAAATGAAATTACATTGAAAAAACAAAGTAAAGTAAAGTAAAGGGAATGGAGAAAAAAAAAAAAAACAAATCAAGAAAGTAAAGCCAAGCAAGAAAGAGAAAGTGTATAAGTTCAATATATTCATTCCGTGTAAATAATTACAATGACAAGAAAATTAGTGTAATTTTTCAAACGTCAGAAGGTGATATTTATTAAACTCATACCTCTGGAAGTATAAAGTGTTATTTACCCATAAAATAATAATAATAATTATTGAATTAAAAAAAAACTTGAGTATTAAATTTTGAGACTAAAAGCTCTATTCTCATCTCCTTCTTATTGTTATAGATTATTTTTATATTATATAATTAAAGTAAAAACTTATCATGTGACACAACAATTTAAAAATGAAATAAAATCAGAAATAGATAGAAGAGACCTAATTTTAGATATGATATGATATGTCCCAATTTTAGATATGATATGATATGTCAATAAAATTGGGGAAATTTGGTGATAGTCCCTTCACTATCTAATTTGTCTTTCAAAATGACAAGAATTATATAAGTACTTTCAAAACCCCCTAATATTTTAAAATTTGTTTCTTTTACTATATTACCCTCATATCTATCAGCTCTCCTATTAAGCATCTTCACTATATATTTCAGAGTAAAATTTTACTCTGTATGAAAGTAAAATTTTACTCTGTATAAAAGTAAAAATTTTACATTCTGAAACTAAAAGTAAAATTTTACTCTGTATGAAAGTAAGAGTAAAATTTTACACTCTGAAACTAAAAGTAAAATTTTACTCTGTATAAAAGTAAAATTTTACTCTGAAAAACTAGTAAAATGTTAGACTCTACACAAAGTAAAATTTTACTCTGTATAAAAGTAAAATTTTATTCTGAAAAATGAGTAAAATGTTAGACTCTACACAAAAGTAAAATTTTACTCTGTATAAAAGTAAAATTTTACTCTGGTTCTGTCAAATGAAAAAAACAGAGCAATAGAACCAGAGTAAAATTTTACTCTGGTTCTGTCAAATGAAATTAGATAAAAAACAACAAAAATAAATCAAAAACAAACAAACAAACAAAAACAAAACAAATTAATCAACATATCTAATTGAGAAAAAAACTTTAAAAAAAACAAACAAACAAAAACAAAACAAATTAATCAACAAATCCACATATCTAATTGAAATGAAAAACTTCTAAAACTCGATCAACAATCACACATTTCAATGAAAAAGAATAAATGTGTTCAACAACACTCATACACACAATATATATATATATATAACATATATTCTACTGTTCCTCATCCACATCCTTCCCAACCTCCTGTTCAGCTTCTTTCAATCTCGAAGCTTCAGCCTTCGCATTCAACATCGCCAGCATCTCATCAACAACCTCATCATGTTTCTTCTCCGCTTCCAATTGAGCCATCTCCACCGCGCTCCGAATCTCCTCCATCTGCTCCGAAACCCTAGCTTTCGAATCTCCAACGACATCCTCATTCAATTTCAACATACTTAAAGCCTCATCGTTGCTAATTATGAAGATGAAGAGAGAACCTTCTGCTGAAGCTTGGAAGATGCGACTATGGCGGCGGCTTGTCGACGACCTTCTGCTGAAGCTTGGAAGATGCAACTATGGTGATTATGATACAGTTGATGACGAAGCTGATTATATATGCAGAAGTTGAGGGTATAATAGTCCTATAAAATTTTAAATAATAAATTTTGTCCTTTATGCAAGACTTTATAATTATGAGGGGGTTTAGAAAGTATAATTTTTTTCTTAGTCCTTTTAACAATGAAAGGAAGGTAAAAGGGGTTTATAGCTAAATTTCCTATAAAATTAGAAATATTTACACACAAGTCCTAATTTATTATACTCCATTAAGTCCTAACTAAGATTTTTTAGACCTTCAAGTCCCATTAAATTTTTAATAGTTTAAATTATCCTCAAATAATGATGCTTTATCATTTATAATAATCTATAAAGGAATATGATAATTTGACATTTATTTTGATTTTCAAAATTTTAAAACATTACTTTCAAATTGAAACATAATGTTCAAAATTTTAAAACTAAAAAAAACTTATAACGTTCTCGATTTTATTGAATAATTAAATCAGACCTCAAATCTCAGGCGGTATAAGTGTAATTTACCCATAAAATAATAATAATAATTATTATTGAATTAAAAAAAACTTGAGTATTAAATTTTGAGACTAAAAGCTCTATTCTCATCTCCTTCTTATTGTTATAGATTATTTTTATATTATATAATTAAAGTAAAAAACTTATCACGTGACACAACAATTTAAAAATAAAATAAAATCGGAAATAGATAGAAGAGACCTAATTTTAGATATGATATGATATGATATGCCAATAAAATTAGAGATATTTACACATAAGTTCTAATTTATTATACTCCATTAAATCCTAACTAAAATTTTTTAAATCTTCAAGTCCCATTAAATTTTTAATAATCGAAATTACCCTTCAAATAATGATGGTTTATCATTTATAATAATCTATAAAGGAACATGATAATTTGACATTTATTTTGATTTTTAAAATTTTAAAACATTAACTTTCAAATTGAAAAATAATGTTCAAAATTTTAAAACTGGAAAAAACTTATAACGTTCTCGGTTTTATTGAATAGTTGAATCAAACCAATGAATATAATGGCAAAAACATTTAATCTCATGCTTTGTTTTTTTATATCAATTAGTGAAATAATTATTTAAAACACTACTATGCAAAAGTGATAATATTCTTAGTTTTAAAAATTGAGAAAAACTAATAATATTCTCAGTTTTACTAAATAGGACTTATTGATTCAAACAAATCTTAGATAAGACTTGAGCTATCATAACATTTGTAAATAGAACTTTTAAGTAATTAATTCATAAAATTACAAAGATGAATAGAAAAGACATCATTTTTGGGGAGAAAAATGAATTCTATATTTTATGTTTCATAAAATTATATTAATATGCCATTAAATAATTTTAAATTTTACTATCTAAGGCCAAGTTTGGCAAGTTGAAAAAAAGCCAAAAAGCTAAAAAGTTACTCAAAAAGTTAAAAAGTTATCACTATTCACCAAAAGTCAAAAATTACGGCTGCACAACTCTTAATCCTAATTTTTCCCTACACACTAATTTATACAATTTTTTAATACACATTTTTCCATAAAAAGTCAAAAAGTTAACCCAAATATCTATATTTTTTTCCTTAATTTTTTAGTCTAAAAAGACAAAAAGTAAACTTATTTAGGACATCTCAAACAACCCCTAAAAATTTGGACTTCAAATTATGTGGACCAAAAAAGTGAATGTCTTTTTATACTATAGATAAATAAGAAAATCAAAACTTAGATGAACAAATATTTTTGAAAATATAGCATCATAACCCAATATTCAGGTCAATCGCGATTGGTAGCTCGAGATTTTTGGCTCGAAATTGGCTCGAAAAAGTGAGAGAGAAGGAGGAGGAGGAGGAGAGGCTGGAGGGGGCGGAGGAGGAGGGAGGAGGGACTGGAAGGGGCCAACATATCGGGGTGGGCGGCGGAGGCGGAGGACGGGGGCGGGGCGGGGCGGGGGCAGCGAGGCAGAGGCTGCAACGACGATCGGCGGATGCGGGGCTGCGACGATCGGCAGAGGCGACGCGGGCGGAGGGCTGCGACGGACGACCTGCCTCCTCTCTCTCTCTCTTTCTCTTTCTCTCTCTCCCTCTCCCTCTCCGCTCCCTCTGTTTCAGACCAACATAACGAAGAAGAAGAAGAAAGAAAAAAAAAAAGACAGCCCAAAACGACGTCATTTTGGGCTGTCGAGCCAAAATCGAGTCAGAATTTCGAACTACCAGTCATTTCTGTATTCAGGTTTTGTTTTGCTATTTCTAAAATAACTAATTTTGATTAAATGTTCAAAAAAATTATTTTTTTACTAATAAAGCTGACAATATTAAATAAATAAATAAACCCGGATACACTCAACTTTCCACTAACAAAAACTTTTGTGCATTTATTAAACGTATTAGGCTGTGTTTGGTTTGTCTTGAATTTATGATTTTAAAGGCAAGATTTTTAAATTACTTTCCAAAATTTATAACTAAATATATAATAAAACTATTCAAAACTCAATTTCAAAATTAATTTTAAAACTTATAATTAGTGGTGTTTTAGAAAGTTGGTAAAAAATTGACTTTTTAATTTTTTGACTTTTTTAATAAAAAAACTGGATTATTTTAGATAAAAAAGTTAAAAAGCCAAAAAGTTAACTTTTTACCATTGTTCCCAAAATAGCCCTTAAACACACAACTCAAAACTTAAATTTAAAACTCTTTTGATGATTGAAGATAGTTAGTGATAAGATTGTTAAATTATTTTTATAAAAAATCTAAACAAAATAATTTCTATATTTAAAAAATATCTAAAACAATATATATATATGACAATATAACTTTAATTTTTGTTTTTTGTTACGTGTTTAACTTTTTTTTATGCCTTTTATATTTTGATATATACATATAACTTTAAATCTTATATGTTTATTTCTTAATTTACATTAAGATTAAGGGGGAGTTGTTATTTTATTTGAGTTTTTGTAGAGTGTTGTAATACAAGCAAAATTGTTATAATTTTTAAGAAGAAAAAATATTTCAAATAATTTTTCAGTATCTTTATCAAAAAATGACACCAAACTTAAAAATTTCAACATAATGTGCCGTTTTGGCAAGTGAACAAAAAACCAGCGTTTTTCAGTACCTTCCCAAAACGCCAACCTCCCAAAACGCTGATATTCCCATTGGGAAGGAAAAAAAGCCACTTAAAAATTTACCAAATTATCCTTTGGGACATTATAAATTAATTAATTTAAAAAAGTGTTTTTAATTAAAAAAGTAAGGATATTTGGTCATTTTAGACTGATGTGACACTTTTAAAAAATATTAAATCAAAGATCAAAAAAGCCAAAAAGCTTGGTAAAAAGTCAAAAGTCAGCTTTTTACCAACTTTTCAAAGCACCCAATATGTATAAATTATAACTGTATTTTAATCTTAAAATTATTAACATTGTGCCTTTAGGCACAAGCATACGCTAGTACATATATATTTCAAATAACAGGTTACAATGTCAAAAAATAAAAAAATAAAAAATTGCACTATTCGGTCAATCGGCCGGACGTCTCGCCGGATAGACCCAATCGCTTTCAAAATTTAAAATTCAAAAATTATTTTCAAAATTCATAATCAAACAAATTTTCCTTTTTCAAAATTTCATACTCAAATTACAACTCCAAAACAAAAAATTATAATTTCAAAACTAAACAAACACAACCTTAACTTTTCTTAATAATTTTATTTAAATTAAAATAAAAAAACTACTAATGTTCGGCAGGCGATCCCCGATTTATTTGTGGGTCCTCTTCCATTCCAAATTATAGCAGTACTGATCCCAAAATTATGGTCAACTTGACTTGCTCATTTATTAATTCAGTTTGATTTGATGACTCTCTTTATTTTTATTATTATTATTTTAAATTTATAAATAGATTTAGCTTCATCAGGCTTGTTATACATTTACCCTGTTTGGTAAGATTTATTTTTAATTTATTTTAATTTTTAATTTAATTTAAGTTATTTTGATGTGTTTAGTTTAACTTAACAATACAATTTATAGTTTTTTGTAAGTAAAAAATCAACTTATTCTTTGAGTGGGGAGGAGAAACTTAATTTATAAGTAAAAAATTAACTTATGTTCACAGTTATAAATTATAAGCTATTAAGTTATAAAGTATAATCACTTTCCCATAACTCTACCAAACGGGGTGTCAATACTCACTTGTGTGGGACACGTGGAATGGCCACCTCCTCTCTTGGTCTTATCTAAATTATTAAATTTTATAATTTTTTAATCTAATACTATTATTTTTTATTATTTTATAGACTTATACATAAATTTTCACTGTTTTTAATCAAAATTAAAAATTAAAAGTTAAATAAAATGTCAAGGTAACTCGTAAAAAAAAAAAAATCTGTTTGTTAAAACTTATAGGCTTATTTTGCTCATTATTCAACCATAATAATAAATAATTTTTATTTGATTCTTTATCATACCTTAATTAAACTTAAACTTAAACTTAGCACATCTAATCATGTATATACATAAATAATATCATATATTATCTGATGATAATCTATACTCTTTAATTTTGGCTACAATATTATACATTCAATAACCTAATTTAGAAATCTAAGACTAGAGTTATTGATAAATGGTATTTGCTATCGATATCTCCAACATTTATTCAAATTTTTTATTAACTTTGAGTAAAAAATTGATATGATATGATGCGTTTCAATCGTTTCATTAAATTTGACTAGTCATCTGGTTAGTCATCGAGCCTAGTGTAAATTTTCATCAAATCTTTCTCAATCTGGTTGTCTGACCGGTCGTCCACCAATAGTTACAAGCAAAATTTGATGAAATATTAAATACTCTCTTAATTTGATTAAAAAAAAGTATGATTTTCTTTATTTGATACTAATTTAGTGAAACGGTTAGAATGTCATTTTTACCAAATTTTTATTAAATTTAAATTTGATAAAAGATATAAATCTAAATTAAAGATAGCCTTATATCGTTGATTTGTTAGAATGACAATTACTTTATGATAAAAAAAACATGGCGAGAAAGAGTTTTTCATCTTTCTTCCCCTTTTTACTCTATCCGGATTATATATATTAACAGTAATGGTAGAGGGTCCTAATTTTGTGGCTCAAATGGCTCGAATTTGCTAAAACGACGTCGTTTTGAGTATAAAACAACATCAAATTTGTCAAAACGACGTCGTTTTGACAATTTTGAGCCATTTGAGCCACAAAAATTAGGGCCCCCAAACATTTTTCATATATTAAACATATTTACGTATATAATATATGTTGGACAATCTTCACTGTATTTAAATAAATTAAATTCTGTTGTGTACTAAACAATAACTAGAATAAAAAGAAATAAAGGAAATGAGAGAATTTGTTTGATTACAAAAATCAAACTCGAAATAAAATAAAAATAAATAAATAAAAATAGATTTTATTTTGTTACAAAAACAAAATTCAAATCTGATTTAAGCAAATAAAAATAACACTGAAAATAAATTAAATAACTTAATTGATTTAATTTGTTTGAATTATAAACTGATCAAGTCCAGTGTTTGACACTGTGTCCTTAAGACAGATTCGTCCTCTCCACGGTACTTTCAGAATGTGGACGTCTATCTCCCAGGATAAAATGATCTACTACAAACAATAGCAGCACTACAAATTGTTTGCCTAACGAACACACAAAGTGTTTTACTCTCTCTGACAAGAAAATAATGCAGCAAAATGAAGAGGATGTTTGCAGAATTATGAAGGACGAAAAATTAGAGTTCTAAATCCAAATGAGGGTTGTCCTATTTATAGATGTAATGGTGGCTGTAGGATTTGATTTGAACAGGTATGAAACCTGTTGGCTTTGAATTCAAACAGATTTGAATCTGTTGAATTATATTTCAAACAGATATCAAAAACGGGAATGGCTCTGTTTGGTGTGCACTAATACCAAACCTGTTTATTTTCGGGAAGGGCCCTGTTTGGATGTATAATAAAACCAAACCAGTTTAATTTCGGGAATGGCCCTGTTTGGATGTACAATAAAACCAAACTAGTTTAATTTGAATTTATTTTACCAAAACTAAAATTAAATTCAAATGTTTTTGACCCAAAAAGATTAGTATTGGGCCGAACAAGCCCAACCCAACCTCACACCCGCGCCCGACCGGACGGCGGCGGCGCGCATGTGTGGTGATTTTTGAGTCTAATGGGTCTTAGCCCATTTTGCCCATAACCTCTCTCTCTAAAACACTTGGGTACCTCTTGGGGCACACCCCAAGTACCAAACCCATGGCTTATAAACCCTTTCAAAATCTCCCACCAAATCAATGTGGGACAAGCCTTATTCAAACCTTTAAGGAATTTCCACAAAAAACTCCATTTCCATGGAGCACACTTTGGCTTCAATTTCCCATTCACTCGGTAATGGTTTTGAGCAACCAAATATACCACGTAAATCACAACGCGGCATAGAACGCGTTATCACTTTGACCCGCGTAAATCGACGCACGGAGCCCACCTAAATATTAGACCAAACTTATGATAAAATTTTGATTTTACCCAGAATTTGATAACCATTTCTAACGATATATAATTTATTTATTTTTAAATATTAGAGCAACTTTATGGGAGGAGGCAAAATAACTATGCGAGATATTTTTAACTCTCCACAAATAGCTAGAGTCTATCGTTAGGCAAAGAGCTTCATGCAATTTTGTCTATATTTACTTCATGTTTTTTCTTTGTTCCAGTACATTTGATTGTTTATGAAAATAATACCGTTAAAAAATATGATCGTCTAAAAATATAATCATGAAAATATTATTTTAAAAAATAAATTAATAATATACTTTTTAAGAAATATCTTTAAGGGGTGATTTGGCATAACCTATTTTAGTCTATCTTTTTATTTTTTTATCTTTTTTAGGTCAAATCAATCAATATTTCCTCTCTATTTTTCTACACATCTTTTTATAAAAAGTCAAAAAATACACTTATTTAAGACATTTCAAACCACCCCTAAATGTCATGTCAGTAACCATGCCTGTTACTCTTACCTCGCATTTTGCCCAACAGCTCGGAGTAGTTCTTATAAAGCTAAAACACTAACACCATTTTGGATTAAATGATTTAGAGAAAATAAAAAAAAAATAGAGGGATATATATTTTTCTTATTTATTTAGATAATTTAAATATAGAGAAATGTGGAGAAATAGAGAGAAATTAATTTCTCTTATAACTCTTATTTTTAATCTTTCTAAGGCTCCGTTTGGCAAGGGCTTTTGTGGCTATTTTAGCCACAAAAGACAAAATAAGCTATTTTAGTTACAACAAACAAAATATCACATCCAACACATAATCATTACACCATTCTCTCACAAAAAAAGTTAAAAAGTCAAAAAGTCCTTCCCAAACCAAGCTTTTTAGCTTAGGCTAAAATAGTCAAAAAAAGACAAAAAGCTAAAAAGTCAACCTACTTCCCAAACGGAGGCTAAAAGTGAAAAGATTGATAGAGAAAAAAAATTAACACATCTTTGGATTAAATGATTTAGAGAGAAAATAAAAAAATAGAGGGATATGTATTTCTCTTATTTATTTAGATAATTTAAATAGAGAAATGTAGAGAAATAGAGAGAAATTAATTTCTCTTATAACCCTTATTTTTAATCTTTCTAAAAGTGAAGAGATTGAGAGAGAAAAGAAATTAATAAATTCTTATATTTTCATAATATTAATTTTATCCCTATAATAAAAGAAATAAAATGATCGACAAAATATAAAAAAGTTATTTTGATAATATAACATAAAATAGTTTTTTTTTTTTTCTCTTATGAAATCTAACTAAACAGGAAGGAGAAAAATTAAAATCATTTATTTATTTTATTTTTTACTTATCTAAATAAAAAAGAGAAAAATCATAATCATAATTTTTTCTCATAATTTAAGTAATTATTTTTTTTAAAATTATCATTTTTTTACTTTTAAATTTCCAAACAGTGTAAAAAATAAAAAAAACCCACGAATGGTTTATAGTTTGTTAATTAGAGTGTAATTCTTGTCGGATCCACCTACTTCAACCTACTTCCCAAACGGAGGCTAAAAGTGAAAAGATTGATAGAGAAAAAAAATTAACACATCTTTGGATTAAATGATTTAGAGAGAAAATAAAAAAAATAGAGGGATATGTATTTCTCTTATTTATTTAGATAATTTAAATAGAGAGAAATGTAGAGAAATAGAGAGAAATTAATTTCTCTTATAACCCTTATTTTTAATCTTTCTAAAAGTGAAGAGATTGAGAGAGAAAAAAAAAATAAATTCTTATATTTTCATAATATTAATTTTATCCCTAATAAAAGAAATAAAATGATCGACAAAATATAAAAAAGTTATTTTGATAATATAACATAAAATAGTTTTTTTTTTTTCTCTTATGAAATCTAACTAAACAGGAAGGAGAAAAATTAAATCATTTATTTTATTTTATTTTTTACTTATCTAAATAAAAAAGAGAAAAATCATAATCATAATTTTTTTCTCATAATTTAAGTAATTATTTTTTTTTAAAATTATCATTTTTTTTACTTTTAAATTTCCAAACAGTGTAAAAAATAAAAAAACCCACGAATGGTTTATAGTTTGTTAATTAGAGTGTAATTCTTGTCGGATCCACCCCCCCCCCCCCCCCCGAGGATCAGTCCACACAGAGCTCGCTCTCTCTCTCTCTCTCTCTCTCTCTCTCTCGCGCTCTGCTTGATCTCTCTTTTAATCTCTCTCTCTCTCTCTGCTTTCACATTGGCTGGCTCATTGAAGATAAAGCATTTTGGTTTCAGATTGTTCATCTAATAAATTAATTACCTACATTTATCCCCCCTTCAATTCTTCACCCACCAACACCCAAGCTGTTTGTTTCCCCTCTCTCTCTCTCTCTCTCTCTCTGCAACTGATCTCTGAGCTCAACTTTCGTATGCTTTTTTCTGGGTTGCTTCTTTTCTTCAAAACAACCAACTTCACATCTGTCAAGCGTTTTATCAATCAGTTTCAATACTAATACCAAAGAATTATACTCACAAATTCACCGTTCATCAACCAGTTTTCCAATCAGTGTTTCCCTTCTCTTCCCACAGAGACCCCGCACTCTTCTTCCCTCTATATAATTTTTGACTCAAAAGAGGCCTCTAAACCATGACCACTTGCACTTCTCAGCTTCTTCTCTTCTCTTCTAAAACCCATTTCTGTCTCTGTAAACCCATCTCCCAAGAGACCCTTTTGGGAAAATCCCCCATTGATCTCTACCCCGAGCTCTGAGTGAGTGAACACAATGACCCATTTAGACTTCTTCAAGAAATTCAAGCGATTGACCCCTCCAGAACCCTCACCTAGCATTCTTGGCTTCTTCTTTGTCTCTGTTTTCTTCATCCTTTGCTTCTTTTACTTGGATTTCCGAATTGTGACCAGAGGGTTTCGCTCTCTTGGGTACCCCAACTCAGTGACATGGTTTGGCTTGAATCAGTCAGTGGGGGAGTATCCACTGCCGGGGTTTCTTGAAGAGGATGGTGGTGATTGTGACGTGTTTGATGGTAATTGGATTTATGATATTAGTTATCCACTGTATAGGTCAGAGGATTGCTTGTTCTTAGACGAAGGATTTCGATGCTCTGAGAATGGCAGACCAGATAATTTCTACACTAAGTGGCGCTGGCAACCTAGAAATTGCAATTTGCCCAGGTTTATTTTGATCTTTTTCTTGAAGTTTAGTCTAAATATAGATAGATTAATGACATTTATGTAAGCTTTTGCTGAAAATTTTTGAGCTAATTTACATTAATGACTCTTTGAATTTTAGTTAATCTAATTTTTAATCATAGAATATTCCTTTTTTGTATGTGTATGTGTATTCATTGAGCAATACCAAAAAAAAAAAAAAAAAATCAAGAAAAGTGCCAAGAATATAGCACTTTTGGTATCCATTCATTTGTTTATGATATGCACATGCAAGCATGTAGTTAGTATTAAGAGCCAATAGTCTTTTGCCACTTAAGTTATTTACGATCAGCTTAACAATGTTTTGAAACAACTAAAATTTTGTCTTTGCTAGTTCCATTTTGTTTTTTATGACTCCGGCTGAAGAAAGTTTGAATTTTTGTGTTTTTTTCAATTGGAAATTCATATTGCTGTTGTTGACAAGTTCTAACAACCTTTCTTAATTCCAATTTCACTATCCATGTTTTTTTTGTTTTGTTTTTAGTTCTTCTAGTTCAGTTTAGTTGAATTTTGATTGTTATTATTTCTGTGTTTCCTGCCAAAACATTCAAATATATGCATTTAGCGTTCTTTCTTTTAAATATAACTGAAGTTGCCTTTAATCGGCTTTGGGAGATAATTCGGTATGTGGTGAGTATAGTCAGCAACTTGTGCATAATGGAACTTTTCAACATTTTTATAATTTAAGCTCGACTTTGTCTAAATGATTGGAGAGATATAAGTTTGTTATTTGGGTCATCTACTACTTTTTTGAAAGCAGATTTGATCCAAAGAACATGCTGGAAAAGCTGCGGAACCGCCGGCTTGTGTTTGTTGGCGACTCTATTGGAAGAAATCAATGGGAGTCCCTTCTCTGCATGCTGTCTCCTGCAGTTCCTAATAAGACTTCAATATTTGAAGTCAACGGGAGTCCAATCACAAAGCACTCTGGTTTTTTGGTGTTCAAGTTTGGGGATTTCAACTGCACCATTGAGTACTACAGAGCTCCATTTCTAGTGCCACAAGGTAGGGCTCCGGCTGGAGCTCCAGAAAAGGTGAAGTCTACTTTGAGAGTGGATCGGTTGGATTGGAGCTCCTCACAATGGAAAGGTGCAGATGTGCTGGTTTTCAATGCTGGACATTGGTGGAATTTTGAGAAAACTATAAGAGGGTAAATATAGTCTCTGAAATTCTTTATCTGGGCTTAGATTATTCATATATATATATATTGTTTTTACTTTATTATTTTTCTGTCAAAGAGGAGACCGTTTTACTGAGGGAAACTTGTGAATTCAGATTTGTTTGCGTAGGAAGATGGAATTATTATCATTTCAAATTACAAGTTTAAATTAGGGAAAAAGTATTATTTGGGGTACAAATTAGTAACTGAAAAATTAGATGTTGATAAGACCAAGTTTACCAAATATGAGGATCTTGAGGTCCATAAGTATGTAAAGTAATTCTTCTGTTACTACCATTTGCTTACCCTAAACTAATAAACATTGTGCCTCACCTTTGGATTCATATAATTGTTAGGGGTTGTTACTTTCAAGAAGGGGAAGAAGTGAAGATGGAGATGAATGTAGAAAGCGCCTTTCAGAGGTCAATTAAGACGTTGGTGGAGTGGATAGATAATGAAGTAGATTTGAACAAGACCAAGGTCTTCTTTCGAACTTATGCTCCTGTACACTTCAGGTTTGTCTCTTCACTAAATATTTTTTACTGCTCCCAACAATTGTTGTTACACCCCACAAAGATTGGCTGCATTGGGAAGCCAAAAGTTTAAGGAGATGTAACTAATGCATCCACATCTCAACTAAAAATGATTTGTGCCTCGAATGCCCCTAATGCCCAAAACGACGTCGTTTTGGGCATTAGGTTTTTTTTTTTTTCTTTTTCTTCCGCCATGTGACCTGCAGAGGAGAGAAGAGGGAGAGGGAGGGGAGAGGAGAGGTCGCCGTCGCCGTCGTCTCCGATCCGTCGATCCGATTGCGATCGCCGCCTCTGCCATCGCCAACTCTGCTCCTCCTCCTCCCCCTCCCCTCCCCACGCCATTTTTTAGGCCCCCTCCTCCCCCTCCCCCTCCCCCTCCCCCTCCTCTGCTTCGTCTTCTTCGTTCTTCTGTCTGGAAAAAAAAAAAAAAAAACACGACGAAAACGACGTCGTTTCGTTTCGGGGCAGATTCGGGGCAGCTCATTCGAGCTCCGAATCACGACTCTTAAGTTTATTATTCCAAAATAATCCTACCTTTATTTGATGCTAGAATTTTGGAAAGAGTTCCTTGATCTTTTATAGGAGGTAACTGGGAAAGAGAATAAAATATAGAAAGTATAGTAAAAAAAAGTCCAGCATGACCACTTTGAAATGAATGATCATAATGGAAATGGCCAGTATTACAGAATGGAGAAAGTGCTCCTTTTTAATGGCTGATTCATGTAGCCGACACCAATTAACAGGGACAATTCTTGTTGAGTTGAATTGATTTTTTTCCATAAGTACTCTTCAGACCTGATGTTATGTAATTTATTTAGTTCTGAAGTATTTCAACTGCCTTAAAATTATCAATTGCATTTTTGGTTCTGTGTAATATTTATTTTTACAGATTGTAGTGAAATCTATCCTATTTAGATAAAATACGATGAATTCCACATTTTCCATTTTTCCTTGATAACTGCAGCAACAAGAATCCTTCTAGTTAAGCCTATCACTTTTCTGAAATAGTACTAGCTATTTGGAAAATGCAGTTAAGAAATATTGAACTTGTTAATTACTGTTACCTTGTTTTATTGTCAATAAATTACTTGTGCTGTTAATACGGTCATTTGCTCATGCAATTGTCTTGTTCTGTTAGTATACCATGCACCAATTGATAAATTCACCGGATTTGACAGTGGTGGTGACTGGAAAACTGGCGGTAGCTGTCACCTGGAGACATTGCCTGAATTTGGTTCACTGCCTGTTTCGTCCCAAACATGGGTTCACTTAAAGATTGTCATTGATGTGTTATCAGAATGCTCAGATAAGTCACAAGAGAAGAAAGTGGATTTATTGAACATAACATACATGACATCACAGAGAAAAGATGGCCACTTGTCTTTGTATTATTCAGGGCTCGGGCCGGCCCCTCTCCACCGTCAAGACTGCAGCCACTGGTGCCTGCCTGGTGTCCCCGATTCATGGAATGAGCTTCTCTATGCACTCTTCCTCAAATGGGAGTACAATCGCACACAGAATTCAATGAAGGCTGCTCAAGCTCCAGTGTGATCAAGTGTGAAGTTATGCATATCTCTACAATTAACAACATTGATTTCTTAAACAGTCACTACATTTATGGGTACTTGGATAAGGTTTCGACCTTCAATCAACTGCCAAGGCATAATTATTCACAATAGAATGAGTTAGGTGCGGCTCTTCTTTGATCAATGCATCTCTAGTTCCTCGATGGACCAATATTGTTTGGCACATCATATTCAAGCTTTCGCTAAACAGGGAAAGAGAGAACTTGTGCTGCTTACTTGGCGAAATAATGGTTTTGCCTCTTTATACAATGATGCACCCTGCTGTGATTATTTAAAAAAAGATTCAGAGATGCAATAATGAGTGATGGTGGAGAAATTCTTGGAGGCAGATGCCAAGAATTGATTTTGTACAAATTAAGTTTTGAATAGGCATGGTTTTCTGGAGCAATTTCCACAGTGGATGCAATATACTAAAATGTACTTGATTCTTGTTATCACATATTGCCATTTATATAGGGAATAGAAATTGAATACAAAGTAGTCTTTCACATTGTCTACTGTAATTTTTTTTTTTTGGGTACATTGGAGGGGAGGGGGAAGTCTAACCCCAATGGTTATCTACTGTATTTTATATATATGAAGAACATTGGAATGTCATTGCCATTTGTTGTTTTTGTTTATAATCACAACTATGGGAAGGAGACAATATTACCATTATTATTATTGGTGTGTGTGGGTGAGGATGTTCTATGACACCATGTAAGTTGCATGAACAGTAGCTGAATTTTCTATCCTTTGCCCATTTATGCATTGGAAATCTTCTTCTGGTCCTAATGCTCTTTACAAATATTATTAGTTAAGGGAGTTACTGAGGTAGGCTTTTTACATTATTGGCATTGTGTCCTACAATGGTAACCTTGACAGGGACTAAGCACATTTTCTGGCAACATTCGTGATTTTATTCTGTTATGCAAAGTTCTATGTGGGGAGTGGCTTGCAAATGTGTATACTATCTCAATATTTTTTCCTTAGTGTTATAGTAGTTTTTTTTTTCCAATTTTCATAATTGAGTGTTGGTGAGGAGCCCTCATTAAAGTCTGAGATGGTAGTAAACATGAAAAACTCATCCAATCAAATCCTCTCTGCCCTAGATCTCACGCAGCTGCAATAAGGATTGCAGGAGAATTACGTGCCCTGTTCTCTGTACACTTCTTGTCTGGCAGTGCTAGAAAGTCAACCCGGTTTTGTAGATTGCAGGTACGTGTGGAGGTGCAAGATTTAATTATTCTTTCTCCGGTTTTAATTTCCTTAATGGAGTTGATATTTCAATTTTGCAATTGCAGGTTTATTACCGATTTCTGTCCAGTAGCTGAAATGGAGCTTTGGACCCTGTGAGATTACTGATAAATGATAAATAAGGTATGTATAGGAAAGAAAATATTATATTGGATGAGGTTGCTTACATTGACATGGTAGTTTTATAAACTCTATTGAATTATATTATTGTATATATCAAATCCCAGACTTAGCATCATTCTAACAGGAATAGAGTAGTCATTTTTTTCTTTTTCACATCATCATCTCCCCTCCACTAACCCAATCCTCCTCCCCCCCTCCTCTCATTTTGATACATATATTTATATTTATGATGCCAAAAAATGGCTCTGATGCATTAAATACAGCACCAAATGCTCTTATGTTAAAACATCAATCTATTTAGTTTGAAAAACCTGCTAGTGCCCCTAGTTCTTCAACCTCTTCTACTAATACTTCAACCTTTTCTACCATCTTTATCAATAGGAACACAAAGCTGGCCATAGCTAGTCCTTCACCATTCTCTGCTGCTCCTAATTTGGAATAAGTGACTAGGCTAAGCTCTTGTTTCATTGACTGCAATTGTGGTGCCATGAATGCCTTAGGCCTGCATCTTTCCATTTTCGTTATACTCTCTCCAATATCTCTCAGAGTCCACGCAAGTGATGACCCAACCACTTCGCATGGTTCTCTAATTGATTGTCTTAGAGCTGATGAGGGCTGATGATAGAATTTGAATAAAATGTCAATATATTATTATATTTTTAAATATGATTGATGAAATCTAGGGGATGAAAATTTCAGACCTGTCTATGAGATTGAAGACAATCTTTTAGTGATACAATGGTAGTAGCAAGCTCTCTAAGAACATCTCCAATTTGTAGGTATTTGTCCCAGGGAAGAAAGCCCAAATTTTCCATGCCATGGTTCCCATCTTGCAAAATTTGCCTGAAACATACATTCTGATCCTCGTAAGCTACTAATTTTTCTGTCTTAGCTAATTAGAGAAGATTTAAATGGAAGACATAAAAAAAAAAAAGTGGTTAATTTTATGGGATTCTTTCATGCATCTAGGTGATACAGTTCAACCAGTAATGTCCAATTCACTGGAATCGCTTGTGCAATAACTCAATGGCTCAGATTCTTTATTAACGAGTTGGAATTTTGCTCATGAGAATCTTTAATTATTTATTTTTTCAAACATTTAGCTCTTCATTCTAACTCTGTGGTATAATAGTTTAATGAAAATATACCAGAGACTCGTCGCTGGACTTTGAGTGTAACATTGATTTGCAACTGGCAAAACTGGTGTTGGAATGGTTTTCCTTCTCATTGACTAGTCTGAAGTACTCCTCCAAGTATCCTACATTGATGACACAAAAGTACTCTCTATTTCAGAGATATATAGTGTTTGATGACTTCCAAGTTGTAAAATGGAGAAATATTACAGATTTCTCAGAACTATTCAAACTAAAGTTAAGAAAAGAAAGAAAAAAAAAAAAGAAAAGAAAGAGTTTACTGTAGTACTGATAAGCTTAATTTAATTCCTGTATTTTATGGTTGAGTTTCTAGAATATTTCTATCGTATGATTAAAGCTAAGAATTTGAGATGGTTATTATTGTTTTTGTTAGATTAATTAATGACTTACCTTCAATATAGCAGGCAAGTGTTTCAAACTTGGAGGCTATGGAGTAATGAAGTTCATCACTAGCCCAGATGGGAAAGATGAGCAAGTTTGTGAAAACGCAGACGGCAAACCCCATGCTGATGTTTGACAGGCGTTCACGTGCTAGTTCCATGACCTTATCAGTGCGCAAACCAGATACCACTACCAGATTGAAGGTAAGGATGAAAATCATGGCTCCATAGTCATATCTCCTTTTAATGCTTGGAATCAATCGAAAGTATGTTGCTGCTGCGCCTATCCATTATCACAATCATGTTCTTTAGATTAATTTTAACCGTAACGATTCATGCCTTTAGATGATAGACACAGTGAGAGATGCGTATTTAGTTTTCAAGGAAGCTATGTTAAGCACTGAATTGTTGGTGGTTTTAAACCATTTTTCTTATTTATATTCATCAACAAATTTATGCTTGTCATTGCCTATTCATGACTATGCGGTGCCACGTGTAAAGAATTATCATAGAAGAAAATTATGACGACATTGACGTATGCTTATCCTTACCAAAAACAAAAACAGAAGTGCCCACAATAATGGCATTGCCAATTCCACCAATTTCATCAGCCAAAATTGCCGCCAAACATCCCAGTCCACCACCTAATATCGTTCCAATTCCGCGATTCAAACCCTTGCCAAGTGTAGCACCTGACATATATATTATCAAACAAATATTAAATTAACACGCAACACAAAAGAAATTCCATAAGGCCAAACTGTTTCAGTAATTGTGTATAATAGCAACAAACCTGCGGAGAACTCGAAGATCACCACAACAGTCATGATAGCCCAAATGGCATTTTCCCCAACTTTTTTGTATAGTGGATCGAGGAGATAGAGTAATGAAACCAAAACAAAAGCTATTCCAACTTTGAAACTGTGAATGACTTTTCTCATGTCATGCTTACTTTGCTTTGCTACAAGAGAATAAACATTAGAAAGAAGTGCAAATTGAGATTTCCTCTTCTGGGTAGGAGTAATCTCGTCTTCATTTGAAATAGTTATTACAGTTGAACTCATGGTTAATTGTTTCTTTCAACTCTTTCCCCCCTTCTTGGATTGAGTGCTAGCACTTTCTTGTGGGGAAGTTGAGTTGGAGGTCAACCCATTTTATACACATGGGATGTGGGTAGATAACAGTTACATCCAATCCTTCTAATCTCCAATCCATCGGTTTGGCTAGAAAAAGATGAGAGTGAAAAACAATTTTGTTGTGTGTATTTATCTCAACATGAATTCATTTGTGAGCGCTTAGATGACCCTAGTGGTAGTGGAACACATTTGTTAGGGATAAGTGCACCTTTGCATAATGTGGAGAATTGTCATATCGCAACACCTCAAATGCAAATCTCATTGTTGAATCAACATTTATTGTGGATTGATGTAAAGCCAAGGTACTACAGTGCAGTTTATCTCACCTTCACATACGATCAACTAGAGTAGTGTTATGGTTTAAGATAATCCTACCATACGAATGTAATCAAGCAACTTAATTCCCAGTGAAGAGACCTAAGTCCAACACGACTTCATTTCCTTTCACTATTCTCATCTATCTTGTTATGGATGCATAAAATGGTTTCAATGTCATGTTGTGACATGGTTCGATGTCATCCATTTGAGACTGTTTTATGGTGCCTCTTTTTTGTGCTTTTACACAGTTATATTTGCTGTATGCTGATTATGTACGGTTACAGGATATTACAAATTTGGCATGCACATACTTTTCGAGAATTGACGTCAGGCAGCTGCAATCAATCGTAAAGGAAGATATTCAAGTGAAGTCTAATAAGATAAAAGGTTGAAAATAATGATGATTAATAGAAAGTGACACCACCTCCCTCTGTTAGTGTGGTCTATCGCTTATTAACCCCATTACAAGTTGTCTATTACATGAGCATGATGTCTTCTCCTTATAGTTTTGTGATGATTCTTTGAAATTCCTGATTCTGATTTTGCCAAATGTTTTATAGCTTTTGTGCCATCTTAATTTTTTTTTTTTTATTCTTCCATGTGAATAATTAATTCACTATATCATGCAAATGCATTGTCAAGTCTAGAGTCATCACAAAAATCCGAGATCTTTCGGCTGCAATTTGTTTTCCATATAGTAAATTAGGAAAATGTATTGGAAGGCTCCATATTTTTTGTGATTGGGTTAAAGGACATGCAAAGCGCTCTTTTTTTCTTCTTCATTATAACAGTTAGTTAATTGTCACGATTGCCACAAAAGTGAGTTTCTTTGGCACCGTTGCTGTTCATTAACAGATCGAGATCAGAAAACTTGTTAAAATCATGATAGATATTTGTTGTGTATACAACTACTGATGATCTACATACCTAAATTTGTTTTTCTATCATAGTCGGAGAACATGAATATCCTTTACAACACCACTTACGGTTTTTTCAATCTTTGAATTTCAGAAGTGGATCCATCACTTCCGGCACATGATGTGTCTGATCCAAAAACACGAATCAAGTTGCCTTGTTTTCTATGAAACCTCCCTTAATATCTGCTAACTTACAACATCTTGCAGAAGGCCAGGATATGCATATGATTATTTGCCATTTTTGCATGCCAAAAAGAAGAGACATAAAAGATGAGAATGAATGCGACTGCAAAATTGGTAAGTTTTTCCTCTTATGTTTTATTTTCATTTTTCACACCATATTTCTTTACATGGTGAGATATAGTTCACCTTGGGAGATTGACAGGCAGTTTGGTATGATGTTAAAACCTCCTTTATATTGCTAACACGCTTTGCTTGTCTCATTCCTTGGATTGTCTCATTCATTGGAGAATGAATGTGCTTATGTTAGTCTAACTAATCAGTAGAATTTTTTTTTTTTTTTTTTTCCCACTCTCTCTCTCCAAAAAACAAAAAGAACAAACCAATTAGGAACAATATTTTGAACTTTGATCATCTTAATGAGCTGTGGAGGCTCCTATTCTGTTGTGAAGTTGACATGAGAAAATTTGGCGTACCTGTCTATGGGGGAATTTTTTTTAAAAAAAATATGGAAGAAATAAAGATAAGTGCTACTTCATATATATCTATATATATATATATTAATACTTGAAACTGTACTTGTCCATGCCTGCTGGTTTGCTTGACAAAAGTCAATTACAATTTGTAATGTAATTGCAGTATCTTAGGAACGTTTTGGACACAGAAACAATTCCTCTCACTCACTGCAAAAGAGAATGAAAGAAATAGGTGAGTTACCATGCACCAGCTATTTGTCAATTTGTAATCAAACTTTCCAATAAATGTAGGGGTATTTTTTTATAAATTCGTTTTTACTTATGTTTTATTTAGTCAATATTATTTTTTTATATTTTAATAAGTCCTATGGATGACATAATTATCAAAGTACTTCTAATAATATTTACATTTACAGTATGAATGTTCCGTAATGTGAATGTTTACATCGTCAATGTGAATTTTCACACCGTCGGTATGAATGTTAACATGTCAATGTGAATGTTCATACTGTCAATATAAACATTCACACATCAATATTAATATTCACATTGTAAAATATGAATGTTTATATCACCAAATTATTAATATTTGTAAAGGTAGAAATATTTATAAAATACTTTAAATATGAAAATTAAGATTTGGTAGATCAAATATTTAAATAATTAGATTTATTGAAACATAAGACTATCTTATGAACTAATTAGGATATAAATAGTTAAAAAAAAATTCTAATAAATCTCCTTTAATGTATCAATTTGCTTCTTTTTAGTCCTTTTTACAATGAGTGCTTGTTGTGCCACTAGATTTACTCAGCATTTTATTTTTGACATAGCACTGTTGAAAATGGAAGTACTTGAAATATTTAAATGGTTTTCACGAGTCTTAGGCTTCTTTGAACTTACGCGCTATTGCTTTCACAACTCTGGTCAATACCATTACCAAATTTTTGAAAATAATTATCCCACGTATACGGAGGAGTCTGTCCCGTTCAGATTCTGAACGGGAAGGTTGTTGGATCCGCGAGGTCTATCATGATTCTATTGTGATAATGTGAATCGTTTATTTTATCGGGTATTCTTTTGTATTTTATACATATAAAAATTTAGATCGATCCAATAATTAGAACTTGTTCAATTTATTGCTTGTCATAAAATAATGTATGGCTTATTTTTTAAAAATACAATTGTCGTCTAATTTTTTTAATGAAAGACACGATAAATTGATCAAGTTATAATTATTGAATTGATTTAATTTTTTATTTTTTATTTTGTATATGAAATACACAAAGTGCTTAACAAAATGAACAATTTATATAAATTGAGGGGCTCGCAATAGGACCCATGGCCTAAACAGCTCCCTCAAGTCCAGATTTTGGACCGGAGGGAATTATCCTCCTATTTAGAATCTTTCTTTTGATAAATAAAGAAATCTATCTAATCATTAGAGAATGTGGTTAATTAGTGGTTTAATTTCTTGGATTTGCATTTATTTGACTAGTCTTAGCTTAAAAGAGTTGGTGATGGACAACTCTTTTTTTTATTATTTTTTTCATGGTTCATAGGGGTACGGTAAAAAATGTTAAAAACATGAGCTCAGCCTTCACACTAGGATTTATTTATAGGGTCATGCTAATCTAAAACGACGTCGTTTTGACGTTTGAAATTTTTTTTTTTTTTGCAGATTAAAAGAAGAAGAAGAAGAAGAAAGAAGAAGAAGAAGGAGGAGGAGGAGGGAGGAGGAGGAGGAGGAGAGGAGAGGGGGAGGAGGAGGGACTGGAGGGGCCCAACAAATGGGCGCTGGAGGCGGAGGAGGAGGCGGGGGGCAGAGGCGACGAGTTGACGATCGGCGGAGGTGACGAGCTGCTGCTGCTGCGACGATCGGCGGCGGTGAGCTGACGATCGGCGGAGGCCGATCGTCGGCGGCGGAAGCACAGGTGACGATCGGCGAGCTTTCTCCCTCTCTCCTCCTCTTCCCCTCTCTTCTCTTTCTCTCCCTCTGTAGACTCGAAGGAAAATGGAAGGAAGAAGACTCGAAAATGGAGGAAAAAAAGAAAAAAAAAAAAAAGGCTAATGCCCAAAACGACGTCATTTTGGGCATTAGGGGGATTCGGGGGGGCAATCTCTCGAGCTACCAAACATTATTCTTATTTATAATCTTTTGTTTGTGTTCTTGTGGCTGTGATTTTGCTTTGTGTAAAATTAAAATCTGTTGTCGCTAATGCATTTATTAGGTGATGAAACAGTAAAAATCCCAAGATCTCACTTTTCACTATGTTTGAGATGAAATGATTAAATTTGGAAGCTACAATTTTTGTTTCATGAGGTTGTGTAATGTTATGGATTTGGATGCTGATCAAATACATTATAGTCTCCTATGTTAAAAAAAAATAAAAAATACATTATAGTCTCCTAATTTCAGAATGGTTCATCCTTGATATAAAGAGATTGACAATTATTTAAATAATTATCTTGCTAATGACAAATGATTCCTTCAGCTCATATCCAAAACTATTAGACATTTTGCCTAATCAAAGACGTAACAAATTCAGAAGATCCAAGGGAGCCCAAAAAAGTGTTCAACAAAAGAAAAGGGAGCCTCAAAAAATAAAAAATTTACCATGTTTATTTTGGGTTGCCACTTTTTTATTTATTCTTGTTAAGAATTATTGGGGGAATAACTTATAGGTAGAAGTCAGGAAAAGTAATTACAAAAAGATGAGAAATATTACAAATTTTAATAAATATAATTATAATTTTTTTCATTAATATATAATTAATTTACACTGACACTAATCTTTCAGATTAAAAAAAGAAAAATGCTATACGCCTCAAATTTTGTACCAAATGAATTATCAAAGGTCTCACATGAGTGTCGGATTTGATCAAAAATTTTGTATCTCAAACATTATTCTTAAAAAAAAAAAAAAAATACTGGTGGATCTGCTGCGTGACGGTGCATCAACCGAGAAATGGACAATCATACATGCGCTCCAAAACAAAATGACAAACAAAAGTCAAAAAGAAGGAACTCAATCGTTAATCTCCTCCGTCTTTGCCTTGTGAAAAATGGTATATGCTTTGATTGCTTACACAATAGTGAAGCACAGGTGGACTGCAAAATTTAAACAGTATTTCTTCAAATTCATTAAAAAAAATGTAAACAGTATTTAATTTAATAATATGATATATAACAAGGCCAAAATTGTGGTTTTCCAGTAAAATTTAAACAGTATTTACTTCAAATTCATTTACATTAAATTTAAAATTTGATAAATCAAACTGCGATCTGTTTAAATTTATTTAATCGATAAGTTTTGTCTGATGCTTAATTTTTCTCAATTCCAACATAACTAAACTGATTATCAATACTTAGCTATTTCTTAATTCTGACCAAACCGAATCATGTTTCTTATCTCCATTGATTAGTTAGTGAAAATAAGAATTGAAAAGGCACTTAAAATTGGGTAGAGAAAAAGCATGGAAAAAAGGACGAGAAATATTGATGAAGTGGAAAGTCCACTAGACTTGCTTTTTATGGTGCAAAAGAAAATGGGAAGAAGTTGGTAAAGACTTTTGTCAACCAAATTAGTTAGGTTTAGGTAGTACTAGCAGTCGTAGTGTAGTATAGTAGTCTTAGGCACTTGTTTTTGTTTCTCCAAACAGGGCAGTTGTTAGACAAAGAAGCCACATAACATAATCTTCTATGCCTATCATCATTAGATTTCAAAAATATCTAATATACGTATAACTATAAACAAACTGAACTACTTAGAAATTTGGTTAAATTTACATTGATAAAAGCTCAGATCAGCTTAGTTTGTTAAGTTAAAAAACAAACTCGAACCATACTTTTAGGTTCGTTTATTAAACAAGCCGAGTTCGAGTTTAAATAAGCTCGGCTTGTTTATTTGAATAAGTTAGAACTTTGTAAAACTTTGCTCAACTCGATTTATTTATTGTCTTAAATGTTGTTGTTGAAATATTGTTTAATATTAAAAGCTATGTAAAAAGTATTTTGAAACTGGTGAAAATATTAATTTTTTTTTAAATCAATAAAATGTGTTTTGAAATTAATAAAAAGTAATTCTTAGTGTTTTAAAAATCTATTTCTTATACCAAAACACTTGTTAGCCCATCACTTTTGAGTTTTGAGACATCATGGGCACCCTTGTAGAGAGCCAGTCCTGATTAGCTTAATCTATTTAAATGGGCTATAGAGACCAGCCCAATAACAAGTTTACCAACTGGCAGCTGAAGGTTTTGGACGTTTACAACTTTAACCATTTCCCAATCCTCCATCGTATGTATGACATGAGTTATATTTGGACCGTGAATTTATGAACGGTAAAGAATGAAAAAGAAAAGGAAAATGATTTGCAAATTGAGCATTTAAACATCAATGTGTTAATGACATTTTTGAAATTACGAGGATAATGGTGAGTGTTTTAATTGCAAACAAAGGGACTACAAAAAGTCACATATAATTCTATGTAAAAATTATGTTATATATTATTATTCAAAATAAAATGGTAAAGTCAAGACCAAAATGAAATGAAAGAAAAATTTATTTATTTTATAAACATTTTCATTGATAAATTCAAATCCAAACATAGGTTACAGATCATGTAGAGGATCAATAAGATTCCAATACGAACTAGATTTAGTGTTTACTTGTTGCAAAAATGCCATTGTCCCATTATTTTGAATGATTTTTTGTATAAAAATTTATATAGTTTCACCAAAGAAGCAAAATTAAGAAAAAGAAACTAAAAAATGATGAGAATGGCTGGTAAGAAGGTTAGGAAGGAGTGGAGGGCTAGAAAATGGAAGTGAAATTTTAATTAGGTGCAAGTAACAATCCATGCATGCATCTACCAACTAGTATTACCCATTCACCAGACCTACACGCAACAACCATTATGACAGTACACTACATATATATATATATATATACGTGGTTAATGTAATTTAAATTAATAATACCACACTGAAATGTTTTCGTGTCATTTACCTTAAAACACATTTACATTAGAAAGAAAAAAAAAAAAAAAAAACTACCAGTGTGTGGTACCAACATTCTATATATATATTTTTTTGATGACCGAATATTCGAGCCAGCTTACGCACATCTCGACTAATTTTAGGACTCATGCAAAGCATCTCTTCCACATAGATTGGGCAAGTCTCGGGCAGAGCTCGCGGGGCGCCATCCCAAGGAATTGATAACACCTATAGTGGGAGTTGAACTTAAATGGAGTACATTCCTAAACCCCAAGTTACGTCCATTAGGTCAATCCCTTGAGTTTACCAACATTCTACATAAAAGAAGTAAGGGTGAGTCGATTTTGTTTTTACTACTTGACCAGGATGGGTGAGGTATGTTACATAACATTTATCATGTAATTACTGTTCTTATTGGTGCTTCAAAAATAAATTCGGTCTTTATCTAATTTTACACTTCTAAAAAATAAGTGATTTGATAATAATCTACTCTTAGATTCCTGAATCCTAATAATGGTGTAGTCAGTGTGCTAGTAATGTGAAAAATTATAAGTACATATAATTTAATCATAAAATCGGATACAATCATCTCACATGAGAGAGAATTCACACATCTCATACCAATGTCACCCAATATGAGAAAGTCATATCTAATTTTGTATTTGAAATTATGAACAACGTAAGTTTAGTTGGTTGTCTATTTTCGATGTTAGGTTATATTTTGTTCGAGAAAGCAATTCCTGTTTATTCATGGCAACGAGGAAATTTGAAAAAACAATGGATCAACCCAACAAAGGCAAGCTACATTACACTATAATGGAAACCACAAAATGAGAGTTGATATTGACATTTTCATTTTATAATCAAATATTTACACATAATATATACAAATAATAATAGTTGATAATAATATATATATATAAGCGAATTACACTATTAGTTCCTATATTTTGGGATTTGTGTGATTTATATTTAAGTTTTACAACATTGACTGTGTGGGTCGATTTCTGACCACACTGCCAAACTGGTACTCAGATGGAGAACACCGGCAGAATAGATTAAGCTCGAACGACCTGTCACAGAAAGAAGAGATTCCGACGATGGTTCGTCCACCCGGGAGCACTCCGACGATCAAGTCAATTATCTCTCAAAGATAGCAAAAGTGCTTAACTCACTATTCCAAATACAAAAAGCGTACCTTAGACCCACGAGGGTGCCTTTCTTTTGTAGTCAACACTAACCTGATTCCTGTAGAAGCCTAGCTTCAATGGACTATGGCTCAATGCCTATCCAGGACTCTCAAATAGATAAAGATAATCTCCCTAAGAGCTTTGTCCTCATCCAGGCTGAAGTCCTCCCTCATTCTAGGACTCTTGTAACTTATTCGCTCATCTCGGATTCCGGTATCTCTGCAGATAATCTCGGCCTAGCCGAGATTACCTCGGCGTCAAGTCCAGGACACGTGGCACCTCGGCTGGCATTTCGGTGCCACCTTGGCCATGTGTTGCTACCCAAAAAATATGTCCTCACAACTGCCCCCTAGGTTCTATTTCCTCGGCATCCTGGGATGATGGAGCCTATATCATTTGAACCCATAGCACGTCGACTAAACTTGCTCTATCTTTCATTACCGAGGTTGCCACTCGTCGGCTTCCATATGATAAACACTTCAGTGTGTTTGCATCAATGCTTTAGAACCAATAACTAAGTCTGTTCAAGTTCATTGAGCCAAGATCGCCCCCCTAGCCGAGGTATTTGCTTCATTAAATCAAGAACTCCAAGAGTTTCATCACGTGTATGAGCTGTCACGCACAGTATTTCAACCGTTTTTGCCACGCGTCTCTTCCCCATTGAATCGTACTTGACACGCGCCATTAAGTCGCATTGCGTCTGTGTGCGCTGTCTGACAAGCACGTCGTCCTAGGCATACTAATTGCCATTTTGCCGCCATTCTTCATGTTTGATCAAAATCACCTCTCTCTCTCTGCCTTTTCACTTTTTCACCATCATTTCCGTGCAAACTCTTTCTCTCTACTCTCCCAAATCTGCCATTGTTTCAAGCTCTCAAGCTTTGTAACCACTTTATTATTCCTCTCCGGTGAAGCTTTTGCTAATCTTTTCCGATTACTGCCATTATCTGACTCCGGCTTTACTCCTCTGGTAAGCCATTGCTTCCCTTCGTTTCAGTTTCTTGTTTCGCTTTAAACTGCTATGCTTGTACACTGCCATTGTGTTTTACTTATGCTCTTGAATCTTTATTTATGCTGTAAATTTTCCTTTGCTTGCAATTTGTTTATGGATATATACACGTATTCACATACTTGTTCATTTTGCCACTGTTTTTGGCCTCGCACTCTTGTACACACTTTGTCATAGCGTTCTTGATGGTTCATCATTATTCTTGATTCTGAATCATTGTTCTTGTTTCTGTTTTCTGTGTCTTTTCCAGATTCTTGCCTTCAATTCTTGTTTCCATAGTCTTAGGCTTGGGATTTGTTGTAGAACTCACGAATTTTAGGAAAAACTGAAACAAACTTCTCCTAAATCCTCAAGAACTCTCACCCTAGCATTCGTCTAGGTTTTGCCGAGGTCCCTCAAACCTTTACAAAATACTTCTTTCTGAAATCCAACACATTCCCCCTAAGCCGACATCATGGGTATGTGGAGGTATAGGGTAGACACCCTAACTAAGTTAGAATATTTCAGGCAGGAGTTTGCCATTCCTGCTGACGTTCACCTGAAGTTGGTAGGGGAGGAAGACTCCATCATGCCTAACGGGAACTTCATGCCTTTCCCTGTCGTAGCCTTCATAGAATATGGACTCAAGTTTCCACTTGACATTCTTTTCTGAGAAGTCGTCAATTACTATAAATTGAACCCAATGCAGCTTGCCATTAACTCTTACCGAGTTATTAATGGTATAATTGCCTTAGCCAAAAAAGAGAGCGCTAGGGTTACTCTTGCCGACATCCAGTACTACTACACCATGTGTGGCCTTAAGTCAGAAAAAGGCTACATCTACTATCTTAAGCCGAGGTTGACGTAATACAAACTCATCGTCGACCTCCCTGATTCCAACAAAGGCGCCGAGGACAATTATTTCATCGTCTCGGGCAATTAGGAATTCTCACCAGATGAGGACCTCCATCTCTATCCCTTGAGCTGATCAGTTTTTAAAAAGGGTGATGATAAAAGCCAAGAGTCACGTTACTTGCTCTCAAGTCTTTAACACTTTGTTCCTTCTATATATGTGCTAACGTCTGTTTTTTCTTGCAGCTCTCCCTCAACCACCAAAGGATTTTCGCAAGTCCTTCTTTCCGAGCAAAGACTTCAAAAAGCTGTTGAACTTGCCAATCAATTAGCGCAAGGCTCCTCTGCTCCTGAATTTTATCCCGACTTACAGATCTGTACTTCCCGACGTCCCAAGAAAAAGCAAGTCTCCTCCTTCAGCAACAACTCCACAAACTGAATCGTCAAGGCTTGACCAAGGATCAACATCCGATCCAGCAGAGCAGCCATTAACTTCCGCTCCACAACTAATCCCACCTTCTTAACTCAAACACCGACGTAGAACTGTAGCCACCACCGAGATGGGTCGTAAAAAGGCTGTAACAGATGTCACGACCCAAACCCGGCCCTATGGGTTTAGCACCGTAACCGGCTAGTAATCCGAGATTACCGAAGGCCTGCTTAACAGTAATACAGTAAACAGAGTACAGGGCCTGGTGGAAGCCAATACAGTAAATAATAATGTCCAATGAGCTATGACAGTCTGTATGCCAAAGATTTTTCATTCGTAAATGCATAGACATACAGTACGGAACAGTATATATATATACATATACATGCATAACATTCGCGCGAAACGGGACCTAGTCCCTTTTACAGTACAGTACAGTGCAAACATTTGGTCCATATGCTAATACAAAACAGTACAGAAGGGGGGATTACTAAAACACCCCTAAGCCTTAGCATGATAGGCTTGGAACCTCGCAGTGAGGCACGTAGGCTGGCTTGACAAAACTGGAGTAACCCCGACGCGTCTAGCTTTGGTCCGGTGCCTGTACACCTACATTATATATGAGCAGTAAGCTAAAGCTAACCCAGTGATTAACATAATGTATAAAGAGGTTAAGAATGTAATGTCCTTACGATAATGAAAACAGTTCATTTAACAGTTTGTCAGTCTTTCAGTCAGAACAGTTATTCAGCATATGTGGTACATCCATTAGCATAGCAGTAAACAGTAGGTCTTAAGGACCGAACAGTAATGATGGCCAGTCATTCAGCAAACAGTATGGTTCCACAAGGAACCGACAGAGATCTCTGTAACAGTACAGTCAGTAACAGTAGGTGCTAAGGATGCCACAGTACAGTTCAGAAATAAAGGACATACATTCATTCCGTAAATAATTACATTTCAGTAAACAGTTCAGTTGCAGTTCCATTCAGTAGGCAGTTCAGAGATAATCAGATAACCATTTTTGAACATATTTTTTATACAATTGTTACTCACAGTGTTCTGGGCTATCAGTAGCTAGCGCGTCTCCTCGGAATGCCAACCCTATACAGTCAACAGATTGAACACACTCTAAGTTTAACAGTTGGAAGTATAATAATTAACTCCCTATTAGCCTCGGTGTGTTCTACATCTATAGCCTCATTAAGATGTCTTAAACTAGCCTAAGAATGCCTAGGATGGAATGAGGATGCGAAAATACACTTAGAAACAATTCCAGAATTTTCAGTGAAACAAGGCCTCCACTCGAGCGCAGGTTTCCCCGCTCGAGCGGACAAGCAATCAAAGGTCCCCGCTCGAGCGTCAACTTCCCCGCTCGAGCGTGTCAGACAACTCTCCGCTCGAGCGTACATTCCTCCGCTCGAGCGGACTGATGAACAGTGCAAGATGCTGGATGCTCGGTTTCTCTCCGCTCGAGCGGACTGCAACACAGGTCAAAAATACTGAGAGCTTGATTTCCCCGCTCGAGCGGCACTTCCCGCCGCTCGAGCGGAAGGCAAAAATCTGGAAAACCCAGATTCGAACTCCAAGTTCCAAACCAAGTTTTCAAGAACCAAAATTGATCCTCTTGGGCCCATTTTCTGGAAAACTCTTTAAAACACACAATGTTACTTGATTCCAAGCTCAATTTGTAAAATCAAAGCCTAAGGGGAGTTTAATCAAGCTCATTTCCAAACCAATTTTTCAAGAACATGCATGAACAACATTCAAACATGACATGCATGACTTTAAATCCATTAAAGCTTCAAAGCTTGCTCAAATGAGCTCATTCCTTTAAGAACTTGGTGAAACCATGGATTATGCTCAAAAAGTGAACATGCATGCAAGTTTTCCATGAAATCCAACTCAAAACTCTTCAATACCAACATGCATGCATGGATTAAGCTATAATACAACATGCTAGGACGAAACATGCCTTTAATCTCTAACCTTCCATGAACTATGCTACATATGACTTGAATGCATGAACAATAAGGTACAATCTCTACCTCAAGTCTTGAATCAAAGAGAAGGAGGCTCAATGTGCAAACTACACTTCAATCCTTCAAGTTGTCTAAGCTAAACTCTCAAGAACACTCAAACCTCTCCCTTTCTCTCACTCTAATTTCGGTTTAGACAGGAAATGGCTGAGGAAAGCTTTGGTCAACATGTAATAAGGCCTAATACATTATTCTAAGTGGCCCACTAAGAGTGGCAATATGGTAATTAAGTCAACTTCGCATTTTATCAATATTTTATCTAGTTTAATCGTACCTACTCACTTTTTAGATAAATATACCATAAAATCACATAAATCACGACGATCATGAAACAGTAATCGGTTTCCAATTCGGCCGCCGATAAGGCCTTCTATTAACAATTTAAACACATAACATGAACAGATAATCAAGAAGTCAAACAGATAGAATATGCAATACCATAAATAAACTCAATCAATTCAGTTTACACATTTCAGTCAGTCAGTTCAGTAATTTATTCAGTTCACTTATCAGTCATAATCAGTTCAGTTTATCGGTAATCAGTGCTTATTCGGTAAACAGTGACGAGGTTGTTACAGTCTCCCCTCCTTAAAAAGAGTTTAGTCCTCTAAACTCGAATTACCTTCATTCTGGAAGAAAACAGGGTTCAGCGGAACAATCAGGATATCTCTTGGCCATCTTCCCTTATGGCCATTCCTTCCAAGTGGCACAGTCCACCATGGTTTTGCTAGTCCACTTTCACCAGTGGGATCTCTTTGTTTCTCAGTTTCTTGATCCGTCGGTTTACAATCTGTATAGGCCGTTCCTCGTAAGTGTAGTCATCACTCAACACTATCCGGGTAGGCTCAATCACATGAAACGGATCTCGAAGATAGTCTCTCAACATCGAAATGTGGAAGACGTTATGCATATGCTCCATTTCAGGAGGGAGCGCAACTTGATACGCCACCGGATTGATTTTCTCGATAATCTGATACGGTCCGACATATCTCGGCGCTAACTTGCCTTTGACTCCAAAACGAGTCTGGCCTTTCATCGGTGTCACTTTCACAAACACGTGATCACCCACTTCATATTCTCTATCCCGTCTTCTGACATCTGCATAACTCTTCTGTCTGCTCTGTGCAGTTTTCAGTCTCTGCTGTATTAGTTTCACTTTCTCAGTCGTTTCATAAACAATTTCGGGCCCAAGCAAAGGCTCATCTCCAACTTCTGCCCAGCAAATTGGAGATCTACATTTTCTGCCATACAATGCTCGAAAGGCGCCATACCGATACTTGAATGGTAACTGTTGTTGTAGGCGAATTCAACTAATGGCAGATGACTTTCCCAATCTCCCTGAAAATCAAGGACACACATTCTCAGTAAATCTCTAGAGTCTGGATGGTCCTTTCTGACTGGCCATCCGTCTGAGGATGATAGGCACTACTCAGCCTCAATTCAGTACCCAATGCAGTCTGTAGGCTTGCCAAAACCTCGACGTAAACTTCGAATCCCTGTCAGAAACAATAGACACAGGCACTCCGTGCAGTCTAACAATTTCATCAATATAGAATATAGCCAATCTGTCCGCATTATAAATTGTCTTGACAGGTAAGAAGTGAGCAGATTTAGTCAGTCTAATCAACATAACCCAAATAGAGTCCATATCTTTCTGGAGCGAGGCAATCCAACAGAAAAAGTCCATCGTGATATGCTCCCATTTCCACTCTGGTATGGGTAAGGGTTGTAATAATCCGGAAGGTCGTTGATGTTCAGCTTTAACTTGCTGGCAATGAAGACATTTTGACACAAAGTCGGCAATTTCTTTCTTCATTCCCGGCCACCAGAAATTCTGTTTCAGATCTTGGTACATTTTCGTATTCCCCGGGTGGATAGACACTTTTGAATTGTGGCCTCTTGCAAAACTCTTCTTTTCAGTTCAGTGTCATTCGGCACACACAGTCTTTCTTGAAATTTCAGCACACATTGTTCCAAATTTGAAACCCGGTCTCGGTTTAGACTCTTTTTCTTCGATGATCTTTTTCAAAAAGTCATCCAGTTGCTGTTTCTCCTTAACTTCTTCAATCAATGCCGGTTGAGCAGAAATAGCAGCTAGCGTTCCACCTTGTTCTCTCAAAACAACTTCAATTTCAGACTTTTCAAGGTCACAAAGCAGCTCTTTCTGTCCGGTGAGCAAACAAGCTAGGTTGGCAATCGATTTCCGGCTCAGTGCATCGGCAACGGTATTGGCTTTTCCCGGGTGATACAGAATCTGTAAGTCATAATCTTTAATCAGTTCTAGCCATCTCCGTTGTCTCATGTTCAGTTCTTTTTGTGTGAAGAAGTATTTCAAACTCTTGTGATCGGTATATACTTCACATGTCGCCCCATATAGATAGTGACGCAAATTTTCAGTGCAACACCACCGCAGCCAGTTCCAAATCATGGGTCGAGGTAGTTCTTTTCATGTGGTCTCAACTGTCGGGAAGCATAAGCAATAACTCTCCCATTCTGCATTAAAACACACCCCAAAACCCTTATGAGAAGCATCACTAAATACAGTATAACCATCCGTACCTGAGGGTAAAGTAAGAACAGGTGCGGTCACAAGTCGAGTTTTCAACTCTTGAAATGTTGATTCCCTCTGGTCAGTCCAGTCAAATGATGTCCCCTTCTGAGTTAACTGAGTCATTGGTAGGGCAATTTTGGAGAAGTCTTTGACAAATCGTCTGTAATATCCAGCCAATCCCAAAAAGCTTCGGACTTCAGTCACATTTGTTGGTCTAGGCCAGTTCACTACAGCTTCAATTTTCTGCGGATCAACAGAAATTCCATCTTTGCTAACAAAATGCCCCAAAAACATCACATGATCAAGCCAAAACTCACATTTAGACAGTTTAGCATACAGTTTCTGTTCTCTTAGGGTTTGTAGGGCAAGTCTCAGATTGATTCATGCTCTTCTACACTTTTTGAATAAATCAGTATGTCATCAATAAATACCACAATGAAATCATCAAGGTATGGTTTAAAAATTCTGTTCATAAGGTCCATAAAGCAGCAGGGGCATTCGTGACTCCGGATGGCATAACTAAAAATTCATAATGGCCATACCTCGTTCTAAAAAGCAGTTTTATCAATGTCTTCTGGTTTCACTTTCAGTTGGTGATACCCCGATCTGAGGTCAATCTTGGAAAACACTTGTGCACCCTGTAACTGATCAAACAGGTCATCAATACGCGGTAAAGATATTTATTCTTCACAGTTACCTTGTTCTGTTCGCGGTAATCAATGCACAATCTCAGTGAACCATCTTTCTTCTTTACAAAACAAAACAGGAGCACCCCACGGCGAAGTACTGGGTCTGATGAACTTCTTGTCTAGTAGTTCTTGCAATTGCACTTTCAATTCTTTCAGTTCAGTTGGGGCCATTCTGTAAGGAGCTTTCGATAACGGCTGTGTTCCCGAATCACATCAACGGTGAATTCAATCTCCTTGTCAATCAAATCCCCTGGCAGATCATCTGGAAAAAACATCTGGAAATTCTCTGACTATAGGAATACAGTTCACATCAGTTTTAACATTATCATCAGTAGATACAGTTACACAGAACACAGATATCCTTTACACCCCTTTCTAATCAATCTAACGGCTTTCACAGAAGAAATCAAATACGGTGGAGGTACTACTCCAACCCCATAAACACAAATTCAGTAAACCGGTGGACGGAAAACTACTTGCTTTGGCACAGTCTATAGTGGCATGATATTTTTGTAACCAGTCCATCCCCAAATTACATCAAAATGATCAATATTCAATGGCAGTAAATCAATAAACAGATGCATATCCCCAACAATAATCTCACAAGCAGGATACATATAAGCACATGTCATGGATCCTCCTACGGGTGATGATACAGCTAGCAGATAGTTCATAGGTTCTAAGTCTATTCAATTTCCGAAAAAGCATGCGACACATAAGAATGTGTAGACCCCGAATCAATCAATACATATGCATTCTGAGTACAATAGAGAGAATACCTGACACAACGGTCTCAGTATTTTGCACGTCTCCCGGTACTAGGGCAAACACTCGCCCTGCCTCATAGGCTCTTTCCGGTAGCTTTGGGTTAGGCTTTGGTGCTACAGTTGTTGCTGCGCGCTGCCGCAGCTTTACTATTGCCCGGAACATGGAAGGGCAATCTTTCACCATGTGGCCCACTTTGCCACACCTGAAACAAGCACCAGAAAGTTTATAACAAACTCCCTTATGGTGGTTACCGCATTCGGAGCAGGGCGGAAAAGAACGGTTTCCTTGACTAAAAGTAGTCGTTGACCCTGTATTTTGCTTCTTGTTCAGTTGATTATGCTTGCCTTTCTTAAATTTGGAATTCTGCCTTTTACCATGCCATTCAGTTGTTGGTGTTTCAGATTGTTTCACTGCTGCAATGTTTGACTCGCCATCAAAGCTCGGTCAAAACACCTACATAAGTCGGTAATTTCAGTACACTTATTCGATCCAGTATCGCAACATTCAGGCCGCCTTCAAACCTCCTGGCCTTCTTGTATTCAGTATCCACCATATGTGGTGCATATCGAGCAAGTCCGGTAAACTTTGTTTCATATTCAGCAACAGACATTGTGCCCTGTTTAACTGTTCAAATTCAGTGACCTTCCTGTCCCTAACACACTGAGGAAAGTACTTTTCGAAGAAGGCTACTTTAAACTGAGCCCAGTCATAACTGTAATCATCATCACGAGTAAGCATCCACCACCTTCTCGCCTCTTCTTGCAAAGTGAAGTGGCCAACAGTACCTTATGTGCCTCCGAACACGGAAACACTTCAAACAGCTTCTCAGTCTCCAGGACCCAAGCTTCAGCCTCAATGGCTCAAGGCCTCCCTGAAAGGATGCGTTTCAACTTGCTGAATTTCTGGGTAAGCGCAATAATATCCCCATCATTTGCATTCACATTTTATGCATTAACATTCTGGTCCGGCTGTACCGGAGGAGGAGGTGGGGCTGTTGGTTCTTGTTGGGTCCAGTCAGCAGTTATCAGTTCCATCATTCGTTCCAGTCTGGCCATTCTGGCCTCAGAGGATGAGGATTCAGTTTCATTACAGTGCTTGCATTATCCATTTCACTATAAGCAGTTACAACAAGTATAAACATAAACAGTTGCATACTTAGACATTATCACATTAACATGTATTCATCATTAACGTAGCCGCACACTTTTTCAAGTTCATGAAATGCCCTAATCACTTTTCTAGGACACCCTATAGCTCATTTGGACACGTGTTGCGGTATAACTCGTGGTTAGTATCGCTCTGATACCACTCTGTCACGACCCAAACCCGGCCCTAGTTTAGCACCGTAACCGGCCAGTAATCCGAGATACCGAAGCCTGCTTAACAGTAATACATAAACAGAGTACAGGCCTGGCGGAAGCCAATACAGTAAATAAATAATGTCCAATGAGCTGTGACAGTCTGTATGCCAAAAGATTTTTCATTCGTAAATGCATAACACAGTACGGAACAGTATATATATATAAATATACATGCATAACATTCGGCAAACGGGACCTAGTCCCTTTTACAGTACAGTACAGTGCAAACATTGGTCCATATGCTAATACAAAACAGTACAGAAGGGGGGATTACTAAAACACCCCTAAGCCTTAGCATGATAGGCTTGAACCTCGCAGTGAGGCACGTAGGCTGGCTTGACAAAACTGGAGTAACCCGACGCGTCTAGCTTTGTCCGGTGCCTGTACACCTACATATATATATGAGCAGTGAGCTAAAGCCCAGTGATTAACATAATGTATAAAGAGGTTAAGAATGTAATGTCCTTACGATAGTGAAAACAGTTCATTTAACAGTTTGTCAGTCTTTCAGTCAGAACAGTTATTCAGTCATATGTGGTACATCCATTAGCATAGCAGTAAACAGTAGGTCTTAAGGACCGAACAGTAATGATGGTCAGTCATTCAGCAAACAGTATGGTTCCACAAGAAACCGACAGAGATCTCTGTAACAGTACAGTCAGTAACAGTAGGTGCTAAGGATGCCACAGTACAGTTCAGAAATAAAGGACATACATTCATTCGTAAATAATTACATTTCAGTAAACAGTTCAGGCATTCCATTCAGTAGACAGTTCAGAAGATAATCAGATAACCATTTTTGAACATATCTTATACAATTGTTACTCACAGTGTTCTGGGCTATCAGTAGCTAGCGCGTCTCCTCGGAATGCCAACCCTATACAGTCAACAGATTGAACACACTCTAAGTTTAACAGTTGGAAGTATAATAATTAACTCCCTATTAGGCCTCGGTGTTTCTACATCTATAGCCTCATTAAGATGTCTTAAACTAGACCTAAGAATGCCTAGGATGGAATGAGGATGCGAAAATACACTTAGAAAACAATTCCAGAATTTTCAGTGAAACAAGGCCTCCACTCGAGCGCAGGTCCCCGCTCGAGCGGACAAGCAATCAAAGTCCCCGCTCGAGCGTCAACTTCCTCCTCGAGCGTGTCAGACAACTCTCCGCTCGAGCGTACACTTTCTCCGCTCGAGCGGACTGATGAACAGTGCAAGATCTGGATGCTCGATTTCTCCGCTCGAGCGCAATTCTCCGCTCGAGCGGACTGCAACACAGGTCAAAAATACTGAGAGCTTGATTCCCCGCTCGAGCGGCACTTCCCCCGCTCGAGCGGAAGGCAAAAATCTGGAAAACCCAGATTCGAACTCCAAGTTCCAAACCAAGTTTTCAAGCACCAAAATTGATCCTCTTGGACCCATTTTCTGGAAAACTCTTTAAAAACCACAATGTTACTTGATTCCAAGCTCAATTTGTAAAATCAAAGCCTAAGGGGAGTTTAATCAAGCTCATTTCCAAACCAATTTTTCAAGAACATGCATGAACAACATTCAAACATGACATGCATGACTTTAAATCCATTTAAAGCTTCAAAGCTTGCTCAAATGAGCTCATTCCTTTAAGAACTTGGTGAAACCATGGATTATGCTCAAAAAGTGAACATGCATGCAAGTTTTCCATGAAATCCAACTCAAAACTCTTCAATACCAACATGCATGCATGGATTAAGCTATAATACAACATGCTAGGACGAAACATGCCTTTAATCTCTAACCTTCCATGAACTATGCTACATATGACTTGAATGCATATGAACAAGAAGGTACAATCTCTACCTCAAGTCTTGAATCAAAGAGAAGGAGCTCAATGTGCAAACTACACTTCAATCCTTCAAGTTGTCTAAGCTAACTCTCAAGAACACTCAAACCTCTCCCTTCTCTCACTCTAATTTCGGTTTAGACAGGAAATGGCTGAGGAAAGCTTTGGTCAACATATAATAAGCCTAATACATTATTCTAAGTGGCCCACTAAGAGTGCAATATGGTAATTAAGTCAACTTCGCATTTTATCAATATTTTATCTAGTTTAATCATACCTACTCACTTTTAGATAAATATACCATAAAATCACATAAATCACGACGATCATGAAACAGTAATCGGTTTCCAATTCGGCCGCCGATAAGGCCTTCTATTAACAGTTTAAACACATAAACATGAACAGATAATCAAGAAGTCAAACAGATAGAATATGCAATACCATAAATAAACTCAATCAATTCAGTTTTACATTTCAGTCAGTCAGTTCAGTAATTTATTCAGTTCACTTATCAGTCATAATCAGTTCAGTTTATCGGTAATCAGGCTTATTCGGTAAACAGTGACGAGGTTGTTACAACAGACGACCTTCTAGCTGACATCCCCAACACTATTACCCACAACCTTCACCATCCCAATCTTAGCCAAAGCCAAAGCCCAAAAGGCTGAAAAAAGCCTAACCCAAGGTAACGGTGACTCAGATCGACTCTGAGGACACCTTGCCGATCTCAAAATTAGCCGAGGGCGAGAAGAGCCCCTCTACTGCTGAGAAAAGACCCGCTGAGGCCACACCCTCCGAATCAACCAGGTCAAAGAAACTAAGGTCTGAGTTGGCAATAACCTCGAGCTCTCTGAAGTCTGATGCCCTCTGGGCTCCTCCAATTACAATTGAGGACAAGCTGGTCAGAGTTGGCGATAGCATCGACGACATTGAAGGTAGCGTTTGCCCTCTCTCTACCGCCTTGCTCCTTCCCAAAGATCTCGATCGCAACGCCGAGATGAGCGAGTACAAAAATTTTTCTTTGATCTTGCAGCACTCCGTACAAGTAAGCCCCCATCACTTGGTACTCTCCACTCTCTGTTTTTCCATACTTAGAGAGTTTTATTAACATTTATTTTTTCCATTTCTTCTAGGCGATCCAGCATGGCCACTCCTTCGCGATGCAAGCCTTCAACATTAAGAAGGAGTTGGCAAATAAGACCAAGGAGGCTGTTGGCTTGTAGAGGGCCATTAACAAGGCTAGAGGCCAAGATGAAGACTTTAACAGACCAGGCCAAGGAAGTCAAGAAAGCTCAGGACGAGGCTGAGGAGAGGGCATGCGCTGCCAAGGCCATTGCCAAGTCCTTGAAGTCGAAAAGAATGAGGCTGAAATAAAAACTGCTGAAGCCCAAGCCAAGCTCCGGGCTGTCTTGGCCATAAAAGAAGCCGAGATCAAAGCGGCAGATGAGAAGGCATACGCCGAGGGGGCAGCCGACGTCAAAGAAAACTACAAGAAAAAAGTCAGATAGGCATGCAACAAGGGCTATACCCTTGGTTGGATGCCTGCTCTGACGGCGTTGGCTGTCCCCGAGGACTCTCCTCTGAAGGATGCTAGCAGCCTCGTCCTGCCATTCCCTCCCTCTCCAAGCTAGTCCGAGGACGAAGCTGAGTCCGGGGATCACACTGAGGTCGAGAAGAACGAAGAGGCTACTGGGGCCAAGTCCCAAACTCTGAATGAGCAAGTCTTGGACTTGACTCAAGATGAGGAAGACGAGGTCTCAAAGGGTGCCTCTGTCGAGAAGACATCATTCGAGGTGCCTATCGCCGAGAAGAGCCTCGACCAGACTCTTGAAGAGATCGACGCCGAGCTTGCGGCTGAGAAGGCTGCCGAGAAGAGTTCCCAGATGTCTTCTGAACCCCAGACCCAACCAGCTAATGACGCCAAATAGTCTAGTTTGATGTTTTCTTTATATCTTGTACCTTGTACTTTTTTTCTTACTTTTGAAACAATGTAAGCTTTAATTTGGCCGACGTGCCACTTTTGTAGTCTGAACAATTACTCTTCAATGTCAGGCCGAAGTGCCTTCTTTCCTTATCTGAATGCATTCTCTAATTTTCTCTTTCAGTGTGATTGAATGTTGTCTTCCTTTTATTGTCTTACATGATTCTACACTGAGAATAATTTACATGTCTTCAACGTACACCTTAACTGTGTAATCTTCTCAGTGTGGAATACTTCGGATATACCCACTAACAGTTTATCTCGGCTTTGACCTAACACTTGAAAATATTTTTTATAATATTTTCACAAGTGTTATTTACAACTTGCCATTTCACCTCTTTACTTATCAGGACCTCTGTCTTCTATTATTTCAACATAACCTTGGGTTAACTTCAACTTGTAACTTTTCTTAGAATTTCAACAAGTGTTTAAACCAACTTCCTTTAACATAACCTTGGTTTAACTTTAACTTGTAAATTTTTCTTAAAATTTCAACAAGTGTTAAACCAACCTTAGCTTGTAAATTCCAACTCCCAAGCATCATTCTCCAGCCCTCTACCCCCTAATGTGAACTTAAGTTCCACTTGGGTTCTCATTAAGCATGTGGCTTTGACCTTGTCGCCAAGGTCAGATTCAACCAAAGACTGGCCGAGGTTACCAACCTTGGTCTCTTTGTTAATCTGACTGACATGCACTTAGTTCCAATCTGTGTCTGACTCTGCCGACATGACAAGTCCAGGTTAATCCAACTTAGTTCAACTCTATTATATGCAAGTATAATTCAACTCTGCCATATAATAAGTCTAAGTTATTCGTCATGTTTCGCTCAGAAACATCGCCAACTTAGTTCAACTCTATTATATGCAAGTATAATTCAACTCTGCCATATAATAAGTCTAAGTTATTCGTCATGTTTCGCTCAGAAACATCGCCAACTTAGTTCAACTCTATTATATGCAAGTATAATTCAACTCTGTCATATAATAAGTCTAAGTTATTCGTCATGTTTCAATCAGAAACATCGTCAAATATCTAGTTAGTCACACTACACAAGTTTAAAAATCAAGTTAAAACTTTATTATTACTTCGGCTAATAACAAAAAAAAAAAAAAAAACTTAAAAAACATGAAAATCTAATGATAGAAAAACTTCAGATTGCAAGTATTCCAGGGTCTTGGCAACTCTTTGCCTTCGCTGTCTTGAAGCCGATATGCCCCATTGCCCAGGACCGAGATGATTCTATAGGGTCCCTCCCAATTTGGGCCAAGCTTGCCCTCTCTGGGATCCTTTTTGTTACCGACGACCTTTCTTAGGACGAGGTCACCAATTTGGAACTTTCGTGGATTGGCTTTCTTATTATAAGTCCTAGCAAGCTGCTGCTGGTATGCCCCCAGCTGAATTGCTGCTTTCTCACTTCTTTCTTCTAGCAGATCTAGATCTCGGGCCAAGAATGCCTCATTGGTCCAATTTTCTACTCCTTGGGTTCTGATCCCTGGGATACTGACCTCCAGTGGGATAACTGCTTCAGTGCCATAAGCCATGGCAAATGGGGACTCCCCAGTTGATCTTCTCGGCGTAGTTCGATATGCCCAGAGTACATTGGGCAACTCTTCCACTCACTTTCCCTTTGCTGCTTCTAGCCTCTTCTTGATTCCATCCAAGATAACCTTATTGGAGGCTTCTGCTTGACCATTACTCTAAGGAAAGCTTAGAGTAGAGTAATAGTTATTGATTTTGTATTTTGCACAGAAGCTATTGATTAGCTTACTGTCAAACTGTGTACCATTGTCAGCTATTATTGCTCTTGGGATCCCAAACCTGGTGATGATATTCTTCCATATAAAGTTCTTCACATCAACGTCCTGAATTTTTGCAAAGGGTTCAGCTTCTACCCACTTGGTGAAGTAATCTGTTGCTACCAGCAGGTACTTCCTTTGTCCAGTTGCTTGAGGCAGTTGTCCAACAAGATCCATGCCCCATTGGGCAAATGGCCAAGGGCTGGATACTGGGTTCAAGTCTGCTGCTGGTTGATGTATCAAGGGTGCAAACCTCTGGCACTTCTCACACTTCTTGACATAAGCTTCAGCATCTTTCTGCATATAGGGCCACCAGTACCCCTGAGTAATGGCCCTATGAGCAAGTGACATGCCCCAGCATGGCTTCCACATACTCCTTTATATATTCATACAGAAAGTCTTCAACCTGTGCAGGATGCACACACCTCAAAAGGGGTCTAGTAAAAAGATCTTCTGTAGAGATGTCCTTCTGCTGTCAAACTGAACCTTGCCGACTTCAGTTTGATCTTGTGTGCCTCTTTATGATCATCTGGCAGTTTCTCATCTCTAAGGAATACTATTATTGTATCCATCCAACTTGGTCCCATCTTCACACACATTGTTTCACGCTCTGTGTTCAGTGGTTCTATGCTTGGACCTGACAAGTGGTCAACCATTATCGTCCTTGCCTCTCTAGGTTTCATTGCACTAGCCAGGTTGACCAGAGCATCAGCATGGCTGTTGTCATCTCAGCTACCTGCTGTAGATGGCAATTCTGGAATAAGGCTACTAGTCTGCCTACCTCATTTACATAGGCCGACATCCTTTCATCTCGGGCTGCGTATTCGCCTGTTGCCTGGTTGACGATAAGCTGGGAGTCACAGAAGACTATTATCTCGTCGGCTTCCATTACTACTGCCAGCTTTAATCCTGTGATTAGTGCTTCATATTCTGCTTCATTGTTTGAGGCCTTAAACCCCAACGAATGGATTGTTCCAGCATCTGCCCATCTGGAGATACTAGCACTACTCCTACCCCTACTCCTTGTCGGTTTGAACTTCCATCAACAAACAGCCGAAAGGAGTCGCTGATGTAAATACTGCAGGGCCTGAGTTTTTCTTCCTTCCTTTGTTTTGCTATCTCCAGCTGGGTTTTTCCTTACTCATTTGGACGTTGTATACCTCGGCTCAACAGAGCCCGATATATGACGACGTCTGGTGTGAACTCGGCCACGAAGTCGGCTAAGACTTAGCCTTTGATCGCTGTTCTGGGTCTGAATTTCAGGTCATATTGGCCTAACACTACTGCCCATCTGGCTATTCTGCCTGTTAGATCTCCCTGCTGCAATAGAGATTTCAGAGGATGCTCAGCTAGCACCATAATTTTGTGGGCTTAAAAGTAATGATTCAGCTTCTTGGAAGCCATTACTAAAGCCAGTGTTAACTTCTCCAAGGGTAGGTATCTGGTCTCTGCATCTGCCAAGGTTTTACTTAAGTAGTAAACTGCCCTTTGCTCTCCCTTTTTTTCTCTGACTACTATTGCACTCACTGCATGCTCTGAAACTGCCAAGTATAAGAACAGCTCTTCTCCAGGTACTAGATTTGAGAAAACTAGAGCTGAGGTCAAATACTTCTTCAAGTCGTCCAAGACGACTTCGCACTCTTCTGTCTATAAAAAGTCTGTGGCTTTCTTCACTAAGTTGAAGAAAGGTTTACACTTGTCAAAGCTTCTGTTTATAAATCTATTCAGGGCTGCAGCCCTTCCAGTCAACATCTGCACTTGCTTTGCCGATGTTGGGCTCTTCAATTCTAAGATGGCCTTAATCTGATCTGGGATAACCTCAATGCCTCTTCTGGTAACCAAATATCTTAAGAAATTACCAGACCCAACTCCAAATGCACACTTCGATGCATTGAGTCGGAGCCGATATGTTCTAAGGATGTCAAAAACTGCCTTTAAGTCTTCCAAATGATCTTCAGGTTCCTTGGTCTTCACGACCATGTCATCTATGTATACTTCCACTGTTTTGCCAATTAGATGTCTGAACGTCTTAATCACCAATTTCTGGTAAGTTACTCCTGCATTTTTCAACCTAAAAGGCATTACTTTACTCTGTCAATACAGCCTTTTGGGATAAGTATATCTTTTCCTCATCTGGCAGGTACATAGCTATCTGATGGTACCCCCTGTAGGCATCCAGGAAGCTCATCTATAGCAATCCCGATTTTCCCTCCATTGGTTGTTGTATTCCGGACTCGGTTCCGTGGATGTCTGTTGTTGTATATGTTTCATTTCCGTCCTTCAATTCCTTGTATTTGAGTTTTAGGATGTGTTGGGCAGGTTTGTAACAGGTTGGGTGTATTTTGAAACAAATGGTTGCTGCCCAGATTTTTGTGTCTTCGCTCGAACGAGGCTTTTGTCGCTTGAGCGAGCTCTGTGTTTTAGTTCCTTCGCTCGAGCCAGGGTTCCTTCGCTCGAGCGAGAGTTGAGTGTTGTGTCTGGTGGCTCAAACGAGAAGTCTTGAGCTCGAGCTTACGTCTACGTCTGGTTTTGCACCTGAAGGTTGCATTTCTTGGGGTTCCTTCCCTCGAGCGAGAGTTGAGTGTTGTGTCTGGTGGCTCAACGAGAAGTCTTGAGCTCGAGCTTACGTCTACGTCTGGTTTTGCACCTGAAGGTTGCATTTCTTGGCTCGACGAGCTTTC